>VCRD01002786.1:55466-77541 GCA_006783055.1 Trinorchestia longiramus
AAATAATACTAGCAAAAGAAAACAACTGTTGTTTTACTGATATCATTCTAGCAAATCAGATAGACAGAACTATCTAAATGGTATGAACTTATAAAATAATTTTTTGGACCAAAATCAGCATGATTGGCTTGAAGACATACGAAGGCGGCGTGAATGTATTCCTCGAGAATTTCCCCACTAAAACAGAATATTATGAAATCGACAACAATAGCACCGGAAATTCAACATCAACTCCTCCAGAAGAAGGTAATATTTTTTATAAATTGAATTTGAACTGTCAGAATTGTCAGCTTAGATAATTCAATGAACTTTTTTCTTACAGCCAAAACTCGGTAAAGAATAACAATGGTAAGACATATTTGCTCTAAATTTTTCAAAATATACCATAAAATAATGAGCTTATACAACAGGTGGCCGCAAGAAAAACTCTCCCATCAACTGTGTGTGTTCGACTGATTAGCTTCTGAGCACAAGATCTAATGTATGGGAACGTAGGACACAATACTATTGCATATCAATACTAAAATCTGACTTAAAAACTCGATTAACTCATTTTAATTTAGGTCGTGGTGACAGATAAATGAACACTAATTACTATCCTTGCAATTATATTTTAATGCATGAACTCTTATGCATCGTCTATGTTCCACATGTTACCTTTCATTTTTTGAGCTTAACAAGCGATACATATGCTCAAATCATTTGATGTTCAATGATAAAAGATGAAAATATTTTTAAGCGTACAAAAAATGGTTTTCTTTGTTGATCACAAAGTTACCCTCACAGGCTTGTTGCTGCGATATTTGTTTTTTGTCATGTTCTTGAGTTATTTTGTTCCTCTGTTCTGTTCTATCACTCTGTTATGTTATAATATCCTGTTAATTTTTTGTAATTCTGTTCTGTTATTTTGTCAATGCTGCGAACAAAACTTGCAGAGATCGATTACTCAAATGACCGTTGGCTGTTTCCCTCTCCAGGTCCTAATGTAGGTCTCATCGTGGGGCTAAGTGTCGGAATAGTGGCCGTGCTAAGCACTGTATGCATCCTGCTGTATTCAACTCGAACAAAGTGGCTTCCGTTTTGTCTTTCTTGTTCTGCAAGATCATGCAAGCGCTGTCGTAAGTATCCAACTCGGCTGAGAAGACCGAGAGTATTCACCGATGGAAACTTAGTCAATTCATTTCCAGAAACTCAACCTCCTCCACCTCCCATTTCAGCTTCAAGAAATGTCACCGTTTCCTCCGTAACATCTGACAGAAGCCCTCCTAATCTTGTACCTCTCAATGCGAAATCACTGTTGATCGATATTTCAGAAGCTCCCGGGGAAACTAACTCAAAATCTGTCAATCCGGGTGATGGCATTAAAATGCAACCCACGTTTCTATTGCCTTCAAATTCTGCTCAGGTAATGTTGCAAGATGTGCCATCGATTTCCAGTTCTGCGCCTACACTCCCACCACGACGAAGTGATGTTCTATCTCTACCACGCCGAGCAATCAATCAAGAGTTTCGTCAACCCACTATTAACGAACAATTAAAAAATAAGCCACAGGATTTCTCAACACAATTGAAAATTCCTGAGGTAATTGCTCAAATCATGAAATAAAAGTCAGCCCCACATCGTTGAACGGTACCACAAAGTACTAGCTTTATCGTCAATACATTATCGTGGACATTTTCGTATATGTAGTACGTCAGTTTATTTTCTTCAAGGGTTCGAATGATTGTAGCTCATTAAATAAGATATTTTTGAGTTATATGTGTAACTTTTTTTGGATCACAAGTTGTGCTTGTAGCGAATAGTTTTACATACAGCTAGAGGGAATCAAGAGAGTGACTAGTATATGGCCGGTCTGCTTGGAGCGAAACTTACATGTTTTTCCATGCCAGTTCAGTCAGCTACGTTGGGACAGCAGTGTAAGCTGGAGCTTTAGCAAGCCATGCATCGTGTATTGATTGTGTCATACACACAAATTGAAGCAGCAATATTTTGCCTTATGATACACAACTCGTAACTAACTACGTCAACTTGAGGCAGAGGACGTTCAACGAAATAAAAATCAAGAGAAAATAAAAATAAAAATGGTCAGCAGGGTTTGATCAATAGAATTGCACAATTATTCAATTCGATGTAGAAGAATGATGGGAGAAATGGTAGGCATGAAAACCTTACTCCTACGTAACGGGAAGGAAGCTAGCTATACTTTCAGTTTTTACTTCAGGAGGTGTGCAGATAACAGGAGAAACTGTGCAAGCGTGTCTTGCAAGATGTCACTCTCTTCAATAATGAAGAATTCATTCTGAAATTAATTTTCATCAATGAACAAACAGTAATCATATTAAGATAACTGTATATGATTTCAAAAGTTTGTTGCCAAAAAATTTAGTTTTGGAGTACTAAAATTCCATGGAAAAATATGCAATGGAAAATTGTGAGAGGGCATGCAGGTTCCAATGTGAGCGATTTGATCTTCCATGTGCAGGTTACAGTACGAATTCTTTCGTGAAGTCTGTCTATACATGTAAGTGATTTCATTCATTTATTTATTAACCCTTTAGCGACGAAAAGGACCATACGGTCCTCTTTTACGGTCTATGGGAGAATTGTTCTAATAATTAAACAGTGAGCAATATGAGGTTGCTACTAGGTTTGAACGCAGCGGCATGTTACAGCGCAGTTCTTTTGGCTGCCTGGCTCTCAGCGTGCTTCATTACATCAGTGTACAGACAGTCTTTGTGAGCTTAAACGTAAAAACTAGAAAAAGAAATTGGTCGCTAAAGGGTTAATTTGGAGAAAAATACAACGGGAAATTACCAAAAGCTCAAATTTTTAACTATTCATAAAGTGAACGGGCGATGCTGAATTAGATTTGTTAACTTTTCTCAAATGATCATGCTAGTGTTTTTATTATCAGCATTTTCGCATTCCAAGTGAACAAAACGTCTTTTCATTGGTTTTTAACTTTCAGAATAAGCGTGAAAAAACACGTAAACTCTAACTTTGATGTTCAGATATTATGAATTCCTTCCCTTCGTTAAAATTGTACAGTGGAAGTCAATCATCTAACATTTAGAGATGATTTGCTCCATTTCCGCCCTCTGCCATCAATGGACGAGTGTAGAAAGAATAAAATTAACATCATTGCGATTTTTGAAAGCTAATGATCAATAAAGTATTGGTCAACTAAAGAACTCATTTTACAGATACAAGACTCTTATGGTAAATTCAAGGCCGCCTGTGAGTTGATTTTTCTATAACAGATGGGACCTAAGGATTCTGTTAGCTTTCATTTGAAATTAAACTTCGTCGCACTGCCCAAATAATTTCTACTTTACTTGAAAATTTTACAAATTATTTGTAGGTACAGGAGTATGAATGCATTCAAATGCGTTTCATCAGAATTCAGATTTTTTCACCATTCCATAATTTGCTAAAGATCAAAAACTGTTGTTTCAGCTAAGCTAGTTCCATCACATTTTGTATTATACTTACGCATTATTATTGTTATTGTTATGCAATGGGTGAGGGGGAGTGATTCTATGATTTTTTCATTTGGAAAAATTGTCTCAACGATTGCCTTCATAAAGACCAAACAAGAAAACTGATTGTCATGCGTGTCTGTGTGGTAACGTACTCACTTCCTAGGTTAAATGAGTTCACTTTTTCCTGTAGATCGCTGCAGAGTTCAATGAGCTGCGGTTCGTGAACCTGCCATGCACTGAGGCCTCCAGCCCCCACAACAAGAACAAAAATCGCTACCTGAACACTTTGCCATGTGAGCAACACCTCAACCAGGTGCTAGCTACCAGCGCTGAGCTTTCAATTGTACTTCATTGTTTTTATTGTTCCTGACGTAGATGATTTTAGTAGGGACGGACGGGTAGAATCAGGGACAACCCCACACGTAAAACCCGTTTTAAAAGCACAAGGTAAGTTACTGTAATTTCAGAAGTGATTTAAGGCTGGGCTACTGTAGCATCTGTAGACGGGATGAGCAAGAAAAATGATTTGTTAATTTACCTTCTTTGAAGAAATCTGTCACAGCTGGGGACTTTTTGCACAAGGAAGGGAGACACAGAGCACTTACACCAGGACTAGAAACAAGTTCACTCAGACGAGCGCAAGAGGTAAGTTTCTGACTTCAACTCTGCAGTAGAACTCAAGTCTAAGCATAGCAGAACTCAAATCTACGCAGTAAAACGCAAGTCTACACAGCAGAACGCAAGTCTACGCAGCAAAATGCAACACATTTCTATGATGGGAGTAACTTCGAACTATTCCACTCTATAATAACTAGACACTTCCCGTAATAATTCCATGATTTAGATATGGCTTATTTAAAATTATTAAAAAGATGAATGCATTAAAGATTTATAACGAATTCTTGTGTTTTAAATGAATACTTTTTATTAATTTCATTCAGAACTTCCTTTCTGCATCTTATCTACCGATAACTTGGCCAGATAGTACCCGTTGAAATTCCTTGGTTCAAAAGTGATAAAATTAAGGATCAATGAAATAAAATGCATTTTCAGTTTAACCTGTGAAAATTTTCCATCAATGCATACAGAACTTCCATTTTGTATCTTATTTACTAATAACATGGCCGTGTTAAAAATAAAAGCTAATAAGAGAAAAAATTGAGTATTTTATAGTGATCCGGCACCTTTGGTGTCTACTATGCAATGCTTATAAGACATGCATACCCGTTCTGATTTCAGTACAATAATTTTTCCTCAGTAATAGATAGGAAGTAATAGTAATAGATAGGAAGTAGAGTCAATCTTAGGTTTCGTTGAGCATTATTCAAATCGTGGGGAACCCATTCTAAGAGTTTTGAAATCATCATGAAATGATGGTGATATGAGTTGTATTGAATTTTTGAGCTACTCCTGTGCTAGTTAATTTTGGATTGATCAACAACCAACAGATTTTGGTTTTCCTGAAGGTGAATGGTATCTTGAGGTTAAAATCTCCAGATGAAATCTTTGCTAACCGTCGTTGGCATTTTCGATCATTGAAAACATTTCTCCCGTAGACAGTTCAAATGTTTCTTGCAGGTTCAGCGGTAGAAGTGCCTTTTTTGTATTCATAGAGCATACAATATCTCAGATGCTCCTCATTATTATCCATATCATGAGGGTTAGACCAGTCAAAATTGATTGAATATTACTAATTATTATTCCTCAAGGCTTATTGGAAACATTAAGACAGTAATTTAATGAAAAATAACTAATTGTATAACTCTAAGTGGGCTGCAAAGTAACTAATTAAAAAAACGACATGACTTTCTTTCCAACCTAATAGTTACGCACGGTATTATGTATGTACAAATATTCTTTCAGTTGGTCACACAGATTTGTCTTGACTTACTATGTTGTGTCTCCACCAACGTGGCCATAGGTTTACCAGTACAATATTTTGATTAAACATCCCAATGAACTGCGCTTAAGCCTCTTTGTCCTATAACACATTGTAACAGAAATAAAGATGAGAACTGGAGTGTGACGAACTTATCATTGTAGGAATGTTTAAGTTATACCATGAATAGATTTGCTTACAAACTGTTCATGAGCTTCTGAACTAATGGCACATTAATATTTTTTCACGATGCTTTGTTGTTTTTTCTCATAAAATTGGTGTTCAAGTGATGTACAACTGACATTGCACTGAGTGGGCCCCACGCCAATATGTCCACCGTACAGGTAAAGCAAAACAACAGTGTAAATTGAGTCGATACTTATACGTACAAATTATTTAGCAAGTTATTTCATTGCAAGCAATTTTTTTGATAATTGTGTCTTAGTTCTTTCAGCTTTTACCACAAAAATCTTCAACCTCACACCCCTACTGAGAGTGTTCTAACTCCATTAAGCAATTCAATAGGTCCCTATTATTAATGTCATAATTATTTGAACTTTCACTTCTCATTTCTACCACAAGCAACAAATTTTGCATTAAGCCTTTATGCGCATATAAAATGTGAAGAATGTTCTACTTTCTTAAAAAGACTGAATTTAGTTTCACTAAATTCTTAAAATCAAGCATATATTTATTGTTAATGCTTCCAAGCTTTTCTTTCGCTGAATCTTTCCAAAGATAACTTCTTAGCGAAAGAGATCCTCCTAATTAAGCGAAAATGTGAATGATTTCCATGTATAGGCAGGTTTGCTCAATAAAGGCTTATCACTTATTTCTGAGTGAAGAGTCTTCCCAGGGTTACAACTAAAATTTTATTCATGTTTAAACATCTATGTCGGTAGAAGAGAAGTTACTCAACATTCTTGTGTATCATTTTGTTGTTCTTGACATGCTATTTGCATGAAAAGAAACTATTTGCTCATGGCCTGCGCAAAATCATATTTGTAGCTACATACTTTTTGCAGTTTTACCTGTAATTAATTGATTTGTTCATATCTGTCCTATTTCAGTTGACCACAACCGTGTTAAACTCTCATCCGGCCAGTATATCAATGCTTCCCACATCGTGAGTACTTGCTAAGTGTCGTTCTTGCCTGTTTTAGGTTCATTTGGAGTGAATAAAGGAAACCTTCGATTGTTACACGTGCCAGTAGCTTTGCAGAAATTCCAAACGTCTCTTGAATTTATCCCTGTTTATTGATATTAAATTTTGAGTAAAAATAAATGTGCATCAAAATTTATGTCTCGCAAAACTTTAAAATGCTACTATTAACTTCGCTGGAAAAGCAGGCGTGTAAACCTATCTAAATCAATTAATTACGATTGGAACCAGCTAGAAAAAAGCTGTGTGATGGGAATCTCTTACTCAAATCACTGCTGGCATCGCTCTGGTCAGGTGTTGGTAGTGTAGTGTCTACAAAGTTTTTGTGTTTGTTCAAACATCAGCAATTTTATATGAGAAGGAAGACGTTAGTGATTAATTTCAATGAAAAATTGTCCGATAAAAAAATCCAAGATCCAACACTATTTCCATATAATACCACTATTTCTTAACATTTTGAATTATGAATTATGCAGTATAGAAAAGTAACTGTGTTCTCTGAGTAGAACTCTTTCAAGTGAATTTTTCCTCTTTTTTTGTGATCAGGGCTCCGAGTTTATTGTGACTCAGGATCCGATGATGGTGATGGACGACGATGAAATCCTGTGGTCTATGATCTGGGAAAAGGACGTCGACATCATCGTGAGGTTGTCCGCCGATGATGCAGGATTCAACACGCAACTTGGAGTGAGACACCATAGCAAAGTCAACTATATACAATGAATCGAGGCTCTTGTGTACCTGGTGATGCAATAATTCAGTTGAATTATGTTTATAGTTCTGAACTATTGTTGCTGGAAGTGATGTCTTCTCAGTTGTGGATCGACAAATGGGAGTAAATCACATGGTGGGACACAAATACGGTAATAAGCTTCTAAGTGTTAAGGTTGTCTCGGGCTTGTATAGTAAATTTCATGGAATGAAAGCAATGAACAGTACTAATTACACATCATATTATTCTAAAACTTTCTGCAATGCTTACAGATGTGAAAAGAAATTCATAATTGAGTACCATGGTAAATGCTAAACACTATCTGAAACCTTTAAACCCCCAAAACAGCTTAAGATCAGTAGAATAAAAATCAAATAAAATTGATAGCTAGAAGAAAGTTTTTACTACTAGAGACCGTCCCTGCACTTTCAGAACTCTAAAAGAAATTTAATGAGTTCAATAATAATAAAATGCTTATCGTATAGACAATTTATCGATAATTTGAACTCTTTCAACATCAAAAACCATTAACACTCCAAAAATGGCTGTGTCCGAAAAAAGTGATGGAACAAATATTGAACTAATCATTAAAGAAAAAAGAATAATGATCAACGGGGTTGAAGCATTGGCGAAAACCACAGAAAAAATAGGCTGAAAAGATGTTATGATTTCACTAAACAGAATTCAAAAGAGACAACTTCTGCCAGCAGTCTTGTTGAATATCAGCTACTACTAAATCGGACTAACGACGGTACGCTGTATGATATACTTTTCGTGAAAAAGAAACTATTCACTTTTCAGCAGACCCTTGACCATCAAAATAATTGTACTGTTTCAACAGATGTGGGTCGAAAGGCGCTTTTATAGAAAAGAAAATCTTCTTTGATATTCAGACCTAAATCAGTAAAAACAGCGAATAAATTAACGTAACGGCATTTTAGAAAGCGTATTGATACCATGGGGTAATGTAACTTCTGGTGATGACATTGACTCCTAAATAGAGTGGAGCTACAACTAACTCTGAGCGTAACACAAATATGCTGTATCACAGATGCGTGTCCACAACGCTGTATCACAGATGCGTGTCCACAACGCTGTATCACAGATGCGTGTCCACAACGCTGTATCACAGATGCGTGTCCACAACTCTGTATCACAGATACGTGTCCACAACTCTGTATCACAGATACGTGTCCACAACTCTGTATCACAGATGCGTGTCCACAACGCTGTATCACAGATGCGTGTCCACAACGCTGTATCACAGATACGTGTCCACAACGCTGTATCACAGATGCGTGTCCACAACGCTGTATCACAGATGCGTGTCCACAACGCTGTATCACAAATTCGAGGCGCTCTTGACTATTCTTATTGATCAGCCCATGATATTAAAGCTGTAAAGAAAGACATTAATAGATTATCGTAAAAAAATACCCATGAAAACTTCAGCTGCCCTCCAATATTTTCTTTAAAATTCTTTTATTTAGAGTAGTACTTAGAACAAAGTGTATTAAACTAATTTATGTGACACTGATCTGAATAGTTTTAGATTTTGTCAACATCAAAGCACGAAATAGTAGATTGAAAAAAATATTAAGTGCTTAATTCTGTGTTAGTAATTAGGTACATCCCGCTCTTGCTACATTTCAGTGCTGTGCTTTTAATTAGTGTGCTGAGGCAGCACTTGAGTAGTAAGAAAAGATTCGATATTGACGCATCTACTAAACTGTTTGTTACAATAGAGTCAGATTATGTTATAGAAGCGAGTGTGTATACTCATTCTACATACTCTTTTATCGTAACTTTCTGTACTGTAAGACAGCTACCCTTGGAATTTTGGGCCAATTTTTTGGACATGACATATCATCTCTCACAACAGTATTCTTCTGCAAGCTATGTCTTCAGAAATATTTATTACTGTTGTCACCTTCATTTGGGTGTACTGTCAGTTGCATAATCGCAAAAAGTATAACCAAATATGAGTTCCCTAATAGTCAGTATGATGAATTAGGACTGAGACACAAAAATCCATTACGCAAATGTGAAAACCTGTGGGGATAGAAGATTTAAACAGTAACCAAATATTGTTACTTACAACACAATTTTTGTGATTCTTGATCAAGAAGACAAAAATGTGAACAATTGAGGAAGTCTAGAGTCTGATTGGTTGGCAGTCATCTCTCCTACATTAAGCGAGAATAACTTGTAGACTCCATTACCATCAGCACTTGCTAGCCACTTTAGCAGGTAATAACTCTTTGCCATTTGTTTAGAATCGATGTTTATGTGCACTTCAACTGCCACTTTTCTCATACTTTATGTTTATGAATGCTGTTCAGTCGTCATGAACGTCGAACAGCGTAAACGCTCTTCTAAATATTCATTGCAGCGAGTGTTGGCCCTGGTAACTGCAAAAAATTGTCATGTTGGTACAGGTGGACTGGTTTCCAAATAAAACATGAGGCAGCAAAAGAGCCTAACCAAAGCTTTACATTGTTTTTCAGACAGAAAAACTAATGAAATTATTCTGTCATGATGTAGTACTTGTAACTGAGGAGAGTTGGTTTGGTGGGCAGTGTGCACCCTACATGCCAGTCAGTCGCTTCGTCTACAAGAGCCTGGAAGTGAAGCTAGTCTCAGGGCCGTCAGATGAGCTCCAGTACGTCTACAGGGCCGTCATGCTTCACAGCACTGACACAGAGGCAAGTTTGGTTTACGTATGCAATTTTTACTTTCTGTTAACGCTTAGAAAAGATAAAAAATATTTTAAAGATTTATTAAGCACATTTCCTTCTTCTGCTTTATCTCCGATGACAATAAGGTAGGTGTTCAACTATTTAAAAAAAACTAAAGTAAAACGTGGAGATCTTCACGATTGAAGTTGATGTTCAAACTGCCAGTGAAAAACTATGATTAATTTCATTGTATACTAAGAATGTGTAGGCAAGAGAGCGGTTGTGTAACGTGACTGCTCTCTCTGCACATATTGCGGTCGTCTACTGCTCACACCATCACCTAACTATTGCACTGCCAATCGAACAGAAATTCATTACTGCAGTATTCCTATGAAAAAGCTCGACGTTATGTATTTCGCTTGCTACGCGCATTATTATGTGCATATAGTGATGTTTTCGAGGGAGAGGAATCTCTGCCCCATTTAAAATAAAGAAACCCTCAGCTCCATGAAACCAGCCATTACTGCAAAATATACTTGTGTGTGCTAAAGGCGGTGAATGAAAAGTTGACTTTTAGTTCTAATCTTACGAGTCCTCATGAGTTAAAATAAAATTGCTGAATTTTTTATTTCCTTCTTGGGCAATTTGATATACGTATAATTTATGCAGTCATGCAGACACCGAAACTCGAGATTTTATAGCGAGTAACTAGGGAGGAGACAGTGAGGAATGCTCCCACATGCATCAACACCCGCCAATCATGAGGTCTCTGATTAACTTGTCATGTCGGAAATTTTTTGATACATTGTGCTCGAGATTTCGTTACCCCCAGCATTGGTATGCTGTCCGTCAGTCAACGCCACAGTGAGCCATTCATAACACACATGAGTACTTCATCAGGACAAAGGGCAGAGACGAATAGAACACTACCACCTCAAAAACTGGAACTCAAGCAAGCCACCACCGCCTTTCGACTTCCTGAAGGTACTGTGCGTCATCAGAGAGAGACATAGGAGCCTCGTTCAGCAGATCGGTTTATCCAGGAGTACCAACATACTGGTACACTGTGGGTGAGTAATTTACAGTACCATCACGAGTGTTAACTCGTGTAGTGAAGAACCTATATGTAGTACTTGGGAATTATCAACATCCAGACAATATTGTGTGTAGTGCTGATGAGTTAAGCACAATAACATTCATAGATCAAACGTACTGTAGTACCATCTGTAGATCAAACGTACTGTAGTACCATCTGTAGATCAAACGTACTGTAGTACCATCTGTAGATCAGACATACTGTAGTGCCATCTGTAGATCAGACATACTGTAGTACCATCTGTAGATCAGACATACTGTAGTACCATCTGTAGATCAGACATACTGTAGTACCATCTGTAGATCAGACATACTGTAGTGCCATCTGTAGATCAGGCGCATTTTATATTAGAATATAACTTATCATTCGTAATCATAAACATACAAACGCCCAATAAATTCTTGTACATACTTTTTTGTGTTCACAAGGCAATTTTGATGAGTACGATCGCACTTAGATTAAAAAAGCAATAGAACCAGTCGAATGACTATGTGAAACTTTACTCAATTTATACACACAAACCTTGAATCATCATGAAGACTAGTCTAATTCTTAAACTCTACTTAGATTGAATACAATTAGTAATTTTAAACTACTGAACCTAAAAAATGAGCTTCAACTCTGTATTCGTACAGACCTGCAAGGAATGCTAGTTGAGTCCGATTTGATGAGGACTTATTATTTACCTCTCAAACTGACTTCTTGCGTAGTTCTTTCATTAGTCTTTCGTTTCTAAGAATGAAGTAAAAAAAACACATATTAATTAATGCATTCCTTGTATTGGGATGATAACCGTTGTGTAAGAGTATTTTACCTACTAAAATGGAGCTCTTACGGATTTGTCGCTCCTAAAGTCTCTACTCCTTAAAGTCGCTTCTAAGGATTTAGATAGGAGAAAATTCGGTAAGGTATACATGTATTGTAAGCATTGTATTGTAGATACCAAAGGCACATCCTTCAATGTGAAAACTGCTTTGCAAAACCCGCGTCCACTGGCAAATTAAACGAAACAATTCAGTAAAAAACACATGAATTTACATAATCTACACTATCATAATCCCACTATCTATCTATCTATCTATATATACTGGGTGGCCCATAAGTAAGGTACCTTTTTAAAACTTTTATAGCTATAAAAATACAAATGGTAAAGAGATTTAGTTAATTCAGAAAGAAAGAAAAATTTCAAAGTTTAATCCAAATTTATTATTGAAAAAATAAAATACGTTTAATTATGTAATAAAATATCTTTTAAATGACCATTATTAGTCGAACAATGGCGTGCTCTTTCAACGGTGCTTTTCATTACTTTCCTTAATGTCTCTGGTTTGTGTTGTTGATCTCTTGAATGATGTTTAGTTTCAATGGCTGTAAAGTATCAGGCATTTCAATATAAACATTTTCCTTTAAGTATCCCCAAAGAAAGAAATAAGGAGCACTTAGATCTGGAGATCGAGGCGGCCACGGTTTATCACCAAAACAAAAAATTATTCTGTTTGGAAAAATTGTTTTTAACATTTGCATTGTTTCTTTCGCTGTGTGCGTTGTAGCTCCATCTTGTTGGAAAAAAGTAATATCTGCGTTATTATCTCCAATTTTAGGTATCAAATATTCTTGAATCATCTGTCTATACAAGTTTCCATTAACACAAATTACATCACTATAAGCATCTTCAAAAAAATATGGTCCAATGATCCTCGAAGACGTGATGCCACACCATACTGTTACTTTAGCCGACTGAAGTGGACGTTCATGAATTTCTTTTGAATTTTCTGAAGCCCAGAATGTGCAACTTTGCTTATTAACAAAACGATTGAGGTGAAAATGTGCCTCATCACTCATTATTAAATTCTTTACAAAGTTTTCATTTTCTGCAAGCTGCCGAAATCTATTCGCAAAATCTAGTCGCTTTTGGTAGTCCGTCGGATGGAGTTTTTGAGTCAATCGAATTTTATATGGATGATACCTTGAATCTTTTACCACAATACGTTGCAGTGAGGTACGTGTCATTCTCAGTTGAATTGAACGTCTCCTAGTTGACGTTTTGGGCCGATCAGCAACACTCGTTGCAACAAGCTGAATTGAAGCACCAGTTCGTATGGTCCGTGGCCTGCCACAACGTTGTCTGTCTGCTGTTGTCCCAGTTTCTCTAAATTTCAATACCAGTTTTTTATGTACTTCTTGGAAGGACTCCTTTCAAAACCATCAATATTCCTGTAATTCCTCTAAACTGCAGCAACAGAACACTTACATCGGAAGTAAAGTGCCCCAATTTTGGCTCGTTGTTCCATTGCGTAGCGATTCATTTTGGGGGGGGGGGGGGATTTTGTTTTTTGGACAATATGTTGTGACTAGTGTACCCGTGCCCCGTGCCATCAAAAATGATGGCAAATACTGTTGGAAAGATATTAAATAAAATTACATATAGGAACGCAATGCATACTGCCCTTGCATACTCATCCCGCTTATTTTACAAGAACAACAGCTTGTTGTTCTTGAGATAATCTTTCTCTCGCTCTTCTTTTTCGCTCTTGATTCAGTCTGTTTTTTTCGTTTGAGTGGAGTTTCCATGCTTAAGCTTATTTCAAAGGTAACTTACTTTTCTTGCGACGGTAATAAACACTTTTTGCAGTATTTACAGTATTTTTGAGTGGCAATAGAAGTAGTTTTAACCATTCGTGTCATATCCTAGATGCAGAAATTCAGCATTACTGGAAGCTACTGCGAGCTTGTGTATGTATATTGTGATATGTGCAATATACCGCTGAACTCCCTATCCACGATACGGACTCGAGTATACAAAGCTCTGGATCTCTCTAATTTTTTTGAAAGTGACTTATTATAGTGCACTTGTACAGCGAAAATGAGTGTATTAATTTACCAGTGAACTGAAACCTAGACAACCAGTGCTAATTTCTTCCTATCGTGACACGAAACATATAAACAAATATATAAATAAATATGTAAACACACAACGATTATTCTTAGTATTAGATGGGTCTTTATAATAAATTGATATCAGTAAAATATGAAACGTGGAATTTCCACGGGAACTATTTGGTATAATAATACACAGGTTGTTGCTTGCTTGTTTGCTTGGTCCGTCTTTCTGTCACGCTCTTGAGGATTTAAATAGGAGAAAATTCGTCTACTGAATGACAAGATGAGATATCATGAAAATTCAATCCCTAAATTACAAAATGGCAAATATTGTTTCTAGAATATATACTCGAAAGTAGAAATACAGCTTAAAAGTTTTTGATCCTGTCGTACATAAGCTATTTCGCATATTTTTCCAGCTGAATTTCTTCGTAGCAGTTGAAACTTCACGCGGAGTAGAGGCCCTTGGTTGGATCACTGCAGGTAGTCACGATACGGAACCCAGTGCTGGGTCATTACAATTTTTTGTTCCCTTGCAAGATGGGGAGAACATTCGTTTAAAACGTAGCATAGATACATTCTTCTTCTACTTAATGACTGCATGTTTCTACTTCAAACTATGCTATTGGGCCAGCACCATTACATCGACTGCCTCATCCAACGGACACACCGTGAGTTTCTAAAAAATACACTTTGCTTTGAAAAGTAGTTCGGTACTATTTGATTTGATAATATCCCTCTTTCGAGCGTGGATTATTGTATCTTTAAATTGAGTTTTCGTCCTGTCGTGCACAAGCTTTTTAGGATATTTTTTGCCAGGAAGTGCCAGAAGCTCCGCTTGCTCTTCTGTCTTAGCAATTTGCTGGAAGAAGGCTTTCCTCATAAAAAAGTCATCAACTACTTCAGGTAGCCCAAAATAATAAACAAAATATAATTTTCTCAACGGTAAGATGCTCCTGAACGCCTTAATATCGGAGAACGGGGATATGCCGTATCATCTACATGTATATTTTTGGATACAAATTGAATCTGAAAAATTCATTAAAACAATGGAAGAAACACCAGAAGGAAGGAGACACAGACTAGCACGTGAAAGGAAAAGAAACCAAAAATCTCAGCAAAGTAAAAGTGCCAATGTTCGAGCCATGGATGCTAAGCTCAAGTGAAGAGCTGTCTTTCAAAAAACTTACCAAGAACACGAAGCAAGGATGGACCATGATCTTAAAAAAAATGCATCTAAAAAGGCAAACTTTGTCGAGAAAAAGTAATGAAGAAAAAAGAAAGATGGATAGTGCAAGAAAAGCTGAAGTATGCACTGCGATGTCATTGGAAGAAATAAAAGAAAGGAAAAGATTACAGAGGGAAAGATATGCGGAAAAGATAGCCATCATGCCGCAAGAAGACTTGCGCGGAAAGAGAAAAATTGAATTTGGTGGAATTGTTGTTCATTTGTGAGCACCAGTGAAGTATCATCACAGAATCCCTGGCGTCATTTTTGACGGCTGGGTACACTAGTCTACATATATAATCGACTATGTATCTCCACCTCCTTCTCTCTGTTTCGGTGTGTGTCCGTCCCATTACTTTCTCTCTATTACTGAAGAAAAATTATTGAACTTTAATCAGAGCAGGTATGCATGTATTAAAAACATTGTGTTGTGGATACCAAAGGCGCCAGATCACTATAAAACACGCCATTTTTTCCGTTATTAATTTTCTTCTCCTACACGACCGTCTTATCGGTAAATAAAATAGAAATGGAAGTTTTATTTACATTCATGAAAAATATTTAGATTCTGACAATACCACGGGTAAAAGTGATTAATGTATTTTATTTGATAGATCCTAAAATTTATCACTTTTAAATCAAGGAATTTCAACGGGTACTATCTTGGCCATGTTATCGGTAGATAAGATGCACAATGGAAGTCCTGTATGCATGTATTAATGAAAAATATTAATTTAAAGCACATTAATTCGTCGCAAATCTTTAATGCATTCATCTTTATAATAATTTCAAGTAAGTAAATCTAAACCGTGGAACTTCCACGGGAACTGTCTGGTCCATATATTATATATTCATTTGTACCATGAATCGTAACGCTTCATTCTAAGCAGGTTTGCATAAGACTTTAAAGCATATGCAATCTGATTATTACTAATTGTAATTCGTCAAGGTCATATTTGAGTGTTCAAATTGCTGTTTCAGAGCGGGATCATCGAGGTCAGGCACTTTCATTGCTGTGTGGAAGTGCTTGAACTCAATTGACGCTAACACCACACCAAACGTCTTCAACGTGGTCCAGAATATCCGTAATCAGAGGGCACAAGCTGTGAACAGCCTGGTATGTGGGAATACACTATCTTAAGTGTGTTTGAGTCATACTTTATTTGTACTAATATTGGCTATGAACATTAAATTGTTGAACGTTGCCGATGAACATTACGAGTAATTGGGCTTTCTAGGTACAAACGTTTCTATTATAGTAAATTACTCGGAACCGTCGGTGAGATTCTGCAAATGCGAGTTTTGTTAGTGACTCCCAATAAAGATGGAACACAGTAAAATAAGTCAACTTCTATGCAATCGGCAAAATAATTAGTAAGTAAATGTTAGACACAGAACGCCGATGATCATGAAGTAGGCTCGCTAATAAAATGTTTAAAGAAAACTTGTAAAATATTTCAGCGGTAGAATTTACAAAAAATGATGAGTCAACCAATGATTTAGAGTACGCATTAAGTTGAGGAGGTTGACGTTCGCTTGGACGATGGTTGAATTTTGAAGCAGGACCTGTACTCTAAGACAATGTTTTTTATTGTACGGAGAGCGTGATTACTCTGAGCACAATTGCTTTCTGCCCTTTTTGGGCTAGTGAGTCTGCATAGTCAAATTTACTGTCTGACATCAGTATAGAGATAAAAATTAATTACGATCAATATGTTTACAATATCAGGACCAGGAAAGTAAAGTTAAAGCGTGCTAGAAAGCGAGCGCAGCCCATGTTTTGCAGCTCATGTTTTGCAACCCATGTCTTGCAGCCCATGTTTTGCAGCTCATGTTTTGCAGCTCATGTTTTGCAGCCCATGTTTTAGCCCAGCAGCAAAAAGACAGCTGGCGGTTCATAGTGTGACAGTGACTCAGCTGGCGGTGGATAGTGTGAAGTTTTCGACAATTATTTAGTTTCATCTGGACCAGCTGAGTTCAATAACGGTGAACTTGTTTTAAATGGTTATACACGTTCATTTTTACTAAGATTATTGATATTCTCCGATGAAACGCACAACATGTTTGCAATTTTTTCTTCAACCTCATCAATTAACTCGTACGAATCAATAACTGATAATAACGAAATAAAAAATAGTTCCCCTTAAAACAAACTTCCTCAATATTTTGTACGGTGTGTTCCCTATGGAATTAATATCTGTAATTCAGCGTTCGAGCTTAGAAACTTCAGTGCAATTGAATTGATATACATTGACATATTAATGATCATACTTGCCCTCAGGAACTGTACCAGTATATACACGAGTGCGTCAACTTATATAGCTCAAGACGGCATGAACTCAACGCAAGTAAGCAATAATTACAGAAACGATGCAGGAGCTTGTGTGTAACAAAATAACGGGAATTAATGAACAAAGTTTCATGAAGACAGAACCGCCATGTGTGTGGTCTCACCCTTAGCTTGCTTATATTGCAGGGGTCACCGTTGAGCAGATAAGGCTTACTGAATCAAGCAGAAGAGTAAATCTCTTTTTTTTAAGATTTTTAGCATATATTGTGGCGGCACAGTACATGCGGTGTAGTATTGCACTTTACATCGCCATTGCCTATGCACCAGCTACAAGCTGACGCATGGGTAATACCATTTCAAAAAATTATTAACAAAAAACTACGAAAGCTAAAGATATCAGGATAATTGTAGGCGATAGTGAAGATTTTCAAATTTAATTAATAATTAAGTGTGGAATAAATTAATCAATTTATGGACCATGCATGACAAGATTTATTACTAAGACGGGTTCGTGTCGGTGTTGACTTAATATGTCCTTATTTCAGGTAACATCTATGACGTCTACGGTGTCAGCGCAACAACTGGCATATAAATCATTAGGAAAAATTAACTTCACCTGCTTGTTTATATTATGTATTCAGTTCAAAGTCAACGAGACGCGTACCAGAGCTGCATACTGTCAAGTCAAGGGCATGTTCTCTAAGTTGAAGTTTGCCAGGAATCACAGAGCTGATGCCTGCATCATGTCACAAGCCTAAAAGTCTCAGAGTCTCCTCCTTCTTCAACACTCTCCTCCGAAATGTCTACTTCTCAGGCGTAGTATCAGCGAATTTTTTATTGAATGAATTACATTCTTTAGAACAAGTCCATTTTCATTAAATTTTTTCGTTTGGCAGCCATCCACTGTAGGGTTATATGAGTTTGTTCCACACTGAATTTTCCCAGAAAAAAGTTGTACAACCTTGTCATTAAGATTTAACTAAATATAGCCTTCTGTTTTAAAAATTTGGCGACTCAGAATTAATTTTGCATGAATTTTCCGTGCAGTTGTCATAGTTTACAAAATAATGTAACGTTATCATGAGATGAATATCATTGTAGGTTAAAATTTAGTTCAGTAAAGTATCCGTTCTCTCGCGCGACATCACCATTTTTACGATACATTGCGTCCATGTCATATATACTCATATAAAAATAAGTGAAACTTGTATGCATATGATTTTCAGGCTACTCCCATTATTTAAGACTGTGGTGTAACTGCTAGCTTCATGTTGTACATTAAATGCACTACAAGTATTTATGCTTCATATTCAGTGTGTACATATAACGAGATGACCAATATTCAATTCTTGATAATGATCAAAGTGGTCAAATTTACACTTAGGAAATGATACTATGCATTCAAAAGTAAAGTAAGAAAATTGAAAAACAATAAAAAATAAATAAAAATCTAAAACAATTTTTGTATTGATTAGTCCTATTAATTTATGGTTTTGCAATGATGGTAGGTTCAGTTGAAATGTCCTCAACTATGATAAAGTATGAAAAACGCAGACATAAATTGAAAAGCTCAATTATACAACCACCACATGCAGCCACTTAGAAGACCATCTCTCCAGACGATGCACCTTAGCACTCATGCATAGACAACGAGCATAATAGAAGACCCATAGTCAGAACGTGCAGAATGTAGGACTCATATTCAAGACGTGCAAAAATTAATAGAATTGAATTAAGCAACAGGAAATAGCCGTGTGATCCATTCTTGAGCTACAATCCAAGTCCCATACCGTCTAACGTAAAGGCATCATTCACGCATATACACCCCAATCACGCAAAGTTATTATATTTCAGTCCTGTACTAGCACTTTACCCACGCAAAAGCATTTCAGTCACGCACATACACCGTAATCATACACAGGCCCTAGGAGTTAGAGAAGCAGTACATTACAATACTACGGAGTTTCATGTGCAATATTTGTCGAATCGATTTTTGAATGCGTCCAAGCTTGAATGATTTTTTTTGGCAGCTGGTTCCAAGTTCTGAAAATTTTAACTGGAAAGATGTATAGAGCCTGGAATGTCTGGAAGTTTGTTATTATATATTTGTGGCCGTTATAACTGATTTGCTCGTTATCTTCTCTGTCGAAAAGCCCATCCAGGGTAACATCTTTAAGGCAATTGAGATATTTATAAGTCTCAATGAGTTGTGCTCGCAGTCTTCTTTGTTCAAAGAAAATGAATTAAAGCTACTGAAAACACATTTCGAAGCAAAGATTGCGGAGTTTAGGAATGATTTTCAGTGTTTTACGTTAAATTTTATCCATTTTATCAATATCTCTTTGTACGGTAGAAGTCCAAAGTTGCACGGCATATTCCAGATGTGGCTGGACTAGCATTTTATAGGAGGGTAATAGTATGTTCTTTGACTTGTGTTCAAGGTTTCTTGCAATGAAACCAAAGATCATGCTCGCGTTGACACTTTTATCCACTTATTTACGGTGCTTCAGATTTTCAGTAATAAAGAAACCACGATTGCTTTATTGCTGAATTGTTTCAATAGGTATGTCATTCATTGTGTGTTGGAAATACCAGTCATTTGCACCAACGTGCATTGCTGAACATTCATCAACTAGACAGTTCCCGTAGAAATTCCACGATTCAGATTTGACTAATTCGAAATTATTATAAAGATGAATGAATTAAAGAATAACAACGTTATATTGTGTTTTGAATGAATACTTTTCATTAATTTCATTCAGAACTTCATTTCTGCATCTTATCTACCGTTGAAATTCATTGGTTTAAATGTGATAAAATTAGGGATCCATGAAATGAAATAGATTTTTCAGTTTTATCCGTGAATATTTTTCATCAATATATACAGAACTTCCATTCTGTATTTCATGTCATTATTACACAGCAAAACGGGCATTTTTCATTAATTAGAGTCTGACCTGAACTATTACAACATCGTATAAAGTAAATACTGTTCAATTTTCAAAAACTAAATTCAATTTTCAAAGCTTTTTTGAAGCAGAATTAATTTATTAATAATGATTTACTTCTATTTTGAAATTCATTGAAATTCATTTCAATTAAAAAACGTAGCAGATTCAAACTCGTACAAAACCAATTAGTAATAATTGAAGATCGAAACAATTTATAGGTCTCAGCGTGACTTCAAATCAAATAGGATAAAATAATTCAAAACTTTTTATCATAATACTCTAGTACAAACACTGCTTAAATAATTTTAGATTAATTTAAATCCATCATTAAAGTTAGCATCTGCCACAGCATTTGAAGAATTTCAAAATTGACGACTCATTTTTGTCCCCTGGCTTCAGTGCCTCCCATACTTCATCTTGTTTGAGTTCATCATATCTCTTAAGGAAGGCATCCAATTTGGCTGAACTGTTGGTGGCCTCGTACGACACTTTCTTGAACTGCTTCATTTTCTCGAATCCATCTTCCCTTGTGTATGTTTGCCAAGCTTTCCTGTCATCAGGGAGCGAAGGACCATGTTGGTCATTGGCCTTGAAGGTTGACTTTAGTCTCTGCAGAAATATGACTCGGTTAAGAATGAGGAAAGAGAAAATACGCTATGTCATTCAGTACAAAACTCTAGAAAAATTTGTTGAAGTCAAATCATCAAACACAAATAAGCACAAATAAAACCATTCAATGGAAGGGAAGAGTTACCTTTGTGAAAAAGCGTAGGCACGAAATAAATTTCATCCCCTTTTGCATATGCTTTGCCATCGCTGGTACAACTATTTTATCATTAATGCATAAAAATTAAAACACGGTATAAAAATAACAATTATCATTTTCATGCTAAGATAATATCAGCTTCACTTATAAACTAAAGATAAGCAAATAGTTAAAATTCTAAAATTTTGGGACTTTTCCCCACAAGTCCTCGTGATCCTTAAAATTCCCTGCCACAAGACCACGCTAGTGTTAGAAGTCAACCATATCAAGTGACACCGTTCTTATATAATTGAGCAGGCAACAAAGTGACATGACTGAGTGTTGTTAAATAAAGTAATTCGACAGAGTGGAGGTTTGGGTAGAACTCTTAGAGGACTGCAGCCTCTATACGGTAATCTGGAAAAATTTAAGAAATTACTCGAAGACACTAAAGATCATCAAATGATAGTTCAGCCTGCGAATATAACTGATTTATCCCTTGCTTAGGTCTGTGATGCTAATTTCTATTACTGAAGGTATAGAATGAAAGCCACATGATTTGCATGAATTGCATAAATACTTAAATGCAAGTATATTAAAAAAGTTCATTTCAATAAAAATATATAGAAAATCAAATGAAATCGCCACAATTATATTTAATACCCTTACTTGAAATTTCAAACAAGTATTTTGTGCCACCACTAAACGAATAGTTGGGTTTTACTTACAGCAGAGACTGAATGACCGTCCGTTTTCATGTAGCAGAAGGCAAAGGCCAGAGGCAGCAAGGACATGGAGACCGCAAAGAGCAGCCACCCGAACACTGATCACACAAGAACACTGATCACACAAGAACACTGATCACACAAGAACACTGATCACACAAGAACACTGATCACACAAGAACACTGATCACACAAGAACACTGATCACACAAGAACACTGATCACACAGGAACACTGATCACACAA
>VCRD01002787.1:0-17421 GCA_006783055.1 Trinorchestia longiramus
TCATGCCACCAATTACGGAAGCATCAAATGCTGGTCCATCTCTAACAAAACCAGCCATGGAAGTGGGAGTAAATAGAATACGTTAACACGTAACTAATATTTTTCAGGAAAATGAATATTGTTGTTTACTCATCTTTAGTTGATACCAGTACTATTATTATTGAAAATATAACGTACGTCTTTCATGTCTATAAGTCAGTTGTTACTTAAAAACTACTGCATCTCCCTGTAAAACCAAATAGATTTTCCTACATACATGTATATGCTACTCAATTCACTTTATATCTCATTTTACTCAGAAATATAGGTAAAAAATGAAGATTTGGGTCTGATATAAATGTTTGGCTCTCCTACCCCTCTAAGCGTATGAAGAAGTTTCTAAAGCCTCAGATTTAATAACCATTAACTCGGACGATTAACTAGGCTGGAATAAGGAAAGTGAAAATCAAAAAACACAGCAGGGGCAAATGTTCGAACTATTCATTATGTAGAATCAGTAGCATGTGCTGAGGTAATTCTTTCAAACGTGCGTTCAAAATTCGAATACCTGCCGTAAATTTAACTCCGATGAATATAAGTATTGATGTTTATTGGTACATTGAAGGTATTTAAATGACTTATAACTCCTTTTATCGACAATTTGAAAGTATTGCAAAGGTTTTACTGTACTCTTTTGTAGCGACAGTCGGCTTATTAGAAGAGCTAATGCAGCTGTGATGGCCATGCAATAATTATTGTTACCAGAAAACATGGGCTTCTCGCCATTGTGTCTATCCCATTAACACCATCACGATCATCACAACCATGGTAATAATCATGATCCATTACAGCCTTCACGACCATCACCGCCATTCGACCCGCAACACCTATTTTAACCACTGCGATCATCACAACCATAACAGATATGTTACAATTTTGACTCCACATGCTTATATTCAGTGATAAGCTACAGATTTACCCTCTGTCTGGCTAAGAGATTTATTTTTACAACCAGAGTCAGCTTTCTTTCCTTATAATCCTTCATTGACTTGCAGTACCCCTCACTCAGATCATATTTAGAAGAAGCAAAGTCAACTTTTTTCCCAGTGAACACAACGGTTGATGTCTTTACCCAGACTTACCGTCAGGCCGTGAAAGGTTGAGCCACTAACTTTAAAAATTTTCTAGTTGATCTGGGATTCAAACACGGAATACATTGTATTGTTTATAATAATAGAGCTACAATTCAAAGTTACACTCATTTTTTCTACTCTATGACAGTGAATATGTTAAAACTTTTCTATACAAAGTTTTCTTAAATCATTATCATGACGACATGCATAAGCGCGAGGTAGTTTAATTTCTTTCTTGTCCAAACCTATGTGACAATTTCGTACTCAACACCTTGGTATCTCTTCACATTTCTAAAACACGAAGCATGAATGTCCTACACAACGACTTGGTTGTTTTACAAACACCTGCTGAAACAAGATCAAAAGGAGCCATCGTTGCTGTGCAATTTCAATTTCAAGTCTTATCAGAAATTTCACGCAGAATTTTTTGTTGATAAATTTCTCATTCTAGAGTGGCCAACTTTGTTGTCAAGAATATGCGAGTATAGTATAGAGCCTGTTTGAGGGTGTCAGTTACTCTGGTCCGTCATGTTATCTTGTGTCACTTGCGTCACTCTGATATTGTTACTTTCTACTTGTCAGGTGTGAAGAAAGAGCTTAGATTCGTGCGCAGTGTTTATTTTGATCAAACTCGTGGAATAATTTGCTCTACCACGTTATGGATAAATTTATCTATTAATACACTAAAAACTCCATCCACATTTCTCATTAAATATCATAAGTGAACGTGAATTACTCATCCAATATAAACTAGACACTTATTCAAGAGGTGCAAGTGATTCTTAAACTTCTTCTGGAGACAGAAAACCAAAAAGTCGTGGCAAAAAATAGTACCCATTAATTATATTCAAAAATTAAGATATTCATAATAACTAAATTTACAACTAGTAATTAAATCATGAATCTCAAAATCTAAATTACTCAATTCATAGTCCGAGTTATCAATTACACGATTCAAATTTTCAATTTTGGCTTGAAGTGATCTTTCAGTTGTCAATTTATCAGTTTCGGTGTCGAAATTTCGTTGTCTAAATGATCAATTTCGGTGTCCGAATTTACAACTTCAGCGTCTGAAAGACTAACTCTGGTGTCCGAATTTTTAACTTCAAACTCTAAATGATCAACTTCCGTGTCCAAATTTTCAACTTCAGTGTCAAAATGATCAACTTCGGTGTTAAAATTTTTAACTTCAATGTATAAATGATCAACCTCGGTGTCCGAAAATTTTACTTCAGTGTGTAAATGATCAACTTCGGTGTTTAAATTGATAACTCTGGTGTCCAAATTAAGATCTTTGGTGTCCGAATTGTTGACTCTGGTTTCCAAATTAAGATCTTTGGTGCCCAGGTCATCGAAATAATGATCTGAATTCAGAACTCAGTAGAATCCGTTCGTGGACGTTTCGCAGAGCACAGACTTAGTGCTGTTGCAGTTGTCGGTGTGGCTCACCAGCGCAACGGAGGCTGAGGCCAAGAACCCACAAATTGCGTCAGACGACAGGGACGCCCCCAGCAGGAGTCAGGGCTGTTGGTAGGTAGTGGGTACAAAAATGTGAAGCAACATCTGAGTTACAGAAATGTTAAAAGAAAAGCAATGAACCTACTCAGTCGTCAAATATTACGTACATAAGATATTTTTAGAAATTACTTGTTTTTTCCATCAAAAATTAAACAGGACTAACGATAGACGAACACTTTCTCTCTATTAGAATGGAAGCCATTGTATTAATGAAGTATATCATCGTACTTTTAGAATCAGAGGTTTTTGAGTCCTCTCGACCTATAGGTCTAGCTAACGACTACTTAGGTAAGTTTGGCCTGAATGCAGGTATGCAAACGTGTTCCCAATACATAGCAGCTTCCGATGACTGGGTTTCTATTTACTCAGAGGAATTCAGCGACTTTCTTTTACCAACTTTACTGCTTGTACACACTGTAAAGACAGGAAAAACTTAACCTAATTTCTGACTTGGGCCTACAAGGACTAGTTATTAAATCCCTATATAAACACGACATAGAAGAACTTACTCGGAGAAATGGAAGGCGGTTGGCTCATCCTTTGCATCAAGAAAATTGCAAACATCTTAAAATATGTAACTTGATGCATTGCAGTTAAATTTTCATCCTGAATTTGAAGGTGACGTAGAATTTTTAGATTTCTGAAATGTCTATGATTGATATATAAAACTATAAACTCCCTGTCTATATTTTCTCCTAAGGATCTTGTTACTGTATATTTACCACTTGAAGTAGGACTGTGGGTAAGACATGGTAAGGGGGAAGTTGATATTCAGTGTATTGTGGCTGCATTTTTAACGTATCACAGATACCGATGAGCAAAAACAAGTGAAAATTTGAATCAGGCGTGTGTATTTCAAGGATCAAGAAAACACAGCATCAGTTTTTGCATAAATGAAAAAAGTGTGGAATAAGAGTGCAATGTGTTTGAAGCCCAAACTGAAGCCTTTCAACGGGACGGTAATGGCAGTCATTTTACATGGTTGTGAAACATGGTAGGGACTGAAGGAAGTGGAAAACAAGCTAAGGGTGTTTGAAAATAACTGCGTGAAGAAAATTATGAAGATTAGATGACAGGAGCATGTAAGTGAGTAGGAGGTGAGAAGACGAGCAGCAGAGCGTTGTGGTAAGGCAGATTGAGTTGATGGAGATATTATGGCCCCGATTTGCGGGTGGGTGCGTACAGGCTACCTAAGTAGGTTTTATACTGGACACCTCATGGAAGGAGAGGAGTCGGTAGACCAAGAGAGACTTGACGTAGGGCAATCCAGCGAGACATGAGAGCGCATGGTCTCAATATGGAAGAGAGGGAAGCTATGGCACTCGGAAGGGCTGAATGCCGGGGATTCATTAATGCCCTATGGACAATCCCAGGTCCCAGGTATTATTTTAAGGTTCAAGTGAACTCTGTAGTTCTTGGGAGATCCCAAACAATCAATGTTAGAGTTTGCGGCATCATTTAGGTAAGGAATACAGTTTTAAAATGTCATGAGAATATTATTTCTTCTCTGTTTTGAATTTTAGAAGGGTTATGAAAAACCTGTTCATCTATCTTTTGACAAAAGACCCTTGTTATTTTTTTCCTCGCATATTGTTTATTATTTTATTGAAATATTGTTTTGCGTTCCACTATATAATAATACACTGTTTGTTGCTTGCTTGCATGGTCCGACTCTCGTTCAAGCTCTTATGGATTTAGATTGGAGAAAATTCGGTAGGGTATACATGTATTGTAAGCATTGTATTGTGGCTACTAAAATCACATCATTCAATGAGGAAACTCTTTCGCAAAGCCCGCATCCACTGGCAAATCAAAGGAAAAATTCAATAACAAACGTGAATTTTTTCGCTTGCGGGTCTACTAGTAGTGTATTAACGAACAGTTTAAGGCTGAACGAACAGCTTTCAACTGCTTGTCTTTCCGTCAGTTTCACCACAACTGCAGTAGAGCATTTAGTATGTATGAGATAACTTGAAACACTGGAATCCGGATGACGATGAGATTCCCATATTGGTCTCTTTAGTCACCGGCACACACACCAACCACCATAGACGGGGACACTATGTCATCATTCATTAAGGTGGACTCCCTTACTGTGAGGTAATGTATCAAGGGTAGTTTTGCAACGCCCCTAACGCTAAGATGTATATAGTTCTCTCAATTCTAGGAGCAATGGTGATGAGGTGAGTTCTTAGAGGAATGGTGATCAAGGGAGATCTAGGAGTGATGATGATGATGGGAGTTTTGAAAGTAATGAGCCAAAAACTACGAATGTTATGAATTGAAGTAAATGCGCTGAGCCCAATCAAAGAAAGCATTCCTCAAACGCTGTCCACGTCTAATTTTTTACTATAATATTTTCTATTTTGAGCTGTCAGTGTTCTTTGACTGAGATCCGCACGAAGTGAAATAGAATTTCAAAACGCAGTTTTGGACAAGGTACGAGTTCACGTAGTATAAAAATATTCACGTATACTGCTGAATGCTTAATTTATCTAGCTCAAAAAGTTCTGACATACGCATTTGTAAATACTTTGAGACTCCAAACCAGAATTGAAGCAACAAAATAATATTCTCGCTTTGTCAAGGACAGAAAGATACAGAAGTCGTTTCACCCATAATTTAAATAAAAAATGAATGTTTCAAACACTGTATGTACGAGCTGATACAAGAATCTATTCAAACCGGCTAAAAATACTCTGGAATTCAGGTTCAGGCAATACTCGGGAATTCAGGGTGGCGCAACACAACTTACTTAATTCTTTGCTTAAAAAAAAGTTATGTTGGTGCTCCCTGAAATAATCTAAGAGCAAAGATGTTCTTCGATTGACACCTGTTTGTGAAGTACAGTTGCGCTCGTCGCTGTAGTCGCCGCAGTCGTTGTCGCCGTCACACAACCAGTTTTCTGGGATGCAGCGTAGCCGTGTGCTGTTCTCGCACTGGAACTGCGAGGCTGAGCACGCTGAGAAAAATCGCTCGTTTGGAAAATTCTTTATATATTTTCATTCATTTGTTACTTTGGTACTTTGAATAGTTATAAACAGTAGAAAAATATACACAGAGCTAATAGAGTTTGTGACGAAAGAGTAATGCAATAGGCATAATTGTAGAGAACATTGAAAAACCAAAAGTTAACTGTTTGTAAACCCCAGATTGTTTTTATTACGAAGAATCTCCAGAGAAATACTGTGTGTTCAGTAGTAGAATTTTATTGTTCTGTCATCACCTTAACGAATATTAGAATCAATACAAAATTGCAATCAAATTAGGAAAGAAAGAATTAAAAAACTGCAATGCAGTTTCTTTTGAAACTTGAATCATAAAGTGACATTTTCCAACGAGCAGAATGGTAGAAAATATCAATCTCCAAAAATAAATCACAAGTGCTATATGAGTGAACTGGGAACCGACACACATAAACCTGATCTACGTAGACAACGCTGGTGAACAGTTAGTTGACTACTACTGGATTTACGAAATTAAATATTTCATATGTACATTAATATGAGCGTGGTTGGGCAACTAACAACAATCATTTGTAGATGTTACACCACGGATTATAAGTACTTGTAAATCAAAAGCCACATCAGAGAACAACTAGGCACCAACTTGTTGGGCAGTCACGCTCGTCGCTGGCGTCGTCGCAATCGTTGTTGCCGTCGCACAACCTGAACTCGTATATGCAGATGCCGGTGCTCTCGCACTGAAAACGGTTTGTAGGGCAGTTTCCTGATGTAAAAAACGATTTGTTGTGCATTAGGAATGATTCTGGAAATAATTTATCTCATTGGTGAGAGATACACATGAATGAAAAATAGAAAATGTTTGTATGCGTGTAAGCACAATTTTTTTGGAAGACCACTGTAGGAATTGTCCAGATATGTATCCAGGAAAACGTACAACTTGCAAAGTTGAAAAGTTTCCGGCAGAATTCAAAAGTTTTTTGCATTGTTTCTTCATTCGACACATGTATTTAAAAAACATCATTCGATTTGTTTAATAGAATAACCTTTTACACCTTACTACGATACTAACCATATTAGTTAGAAAAATCTTTCATTGAATGCTTATCTACATTCAGTCTGAAATCACTGCAATTTTTGCTCTGAATCAGCTGTTCGAGTTACCTTCGGTGTAAGTAATTGACTACTCAGCTCACGTGCAACAACTGTCATTCAAATGAGACTACTTACTCAGCTCATGTGTACCGTCTGCCACACACACACGAGGCTACTCAGCTCATGTACAACCCCTCTCACTCACATGAGATTAAGACCTTAATAAAAGATCACTCCCGTTTCATGAGTGCATAGATGTCCTCACTGAATAACTATGTTGATGTCACACTGCCAGGTCTCCGTCCTAACCGGACATGAATCAATTATCTTTGATTCTATTATTTACGCAGCCGTTCAATGACTGTTTATTAACTACTTTGGAATCCAAAAGTTTTAACATGTCACATCTGTTATCTCTACTATTTGCTTCTTCAAGATCGATGAAACCTACGTTTGGTGTTTTAACCCAACACGTGTTTTTGACATATTCAAGTACACGTTCACACTAGTGAACGTACACACTAGAAAATGCACACACTAGTAAACGTACACCCAACTGGTTCTCCAAGCTCCACAGCTCTTTTTCCATAGATACATTCGTCATCTAATTTTTAATTACCCATGTTAAACACTAACAGTAAATGCATTATGCATTGTTAACACAATCAGTATACTATGCATTATGCATTATGCATGATTAACAAAAGTGGGAAATACATTATGCTTTTTCTACAAAAGTAGGAAATGCATTATAATTCTCAGACAAGTTCATTTCTCATTGTCTCATGAAAAAGAACTACAGAAATCAATTTTCTATTTGTTCATAGAATTCTAAGGGAACCAACTATTTCATTTTTAACGATGTGTGAAATAACTTTGATTGTAAATCAACTTCAGTAAGATTAGGTATAAAGATTTCCCGTTCAGTTTCGAACACTGCATGAATTTTCTCATCCACTGTGAAAACTGGCTATTGTCTGAATCTAATTTTCTGCACCAGCGGCATGCAACTCAAATGCAGACCATCAATTTCCCAGTGTTGTCTGTTCATCACCTCCCATTGGGTCGTCACCCCTCACTGTATCATCACCCCTCACTGGATTGTCACTCCTCACTGGACCGTCACTTCTCACTGCATCGTCACCCTTCACTACATCGTCACCCCTCACTGGATTGTCATTCCTCACTGGATCGTCACCCCTCACTGCGTCGTCACCCCTCACTGGGTCGTCACCCCTCACTGAATTGTCACTCCTCACTGGACCGACACTTCTCACTACGTCGTCACCCCTCACTGGGTCGTCACCCCTCACTGAATTGTCACTCCTCACTGGACCGTCACTTCTCACTACGTGGTCACCCCTCACTGGGTCGTCATCCCTCACTGATCGAAAATTGGCAAAGCAAAGCAGCTCTGTACGACTTAGAATAAATTCTAAAATAAGGGAGCAGTACACACGTTTTATTTATTTACTAGTGTACCCAGCCGTCAAAAATGACGGCAGAGATTTTGTGATAAGACTCGTGCCATCAAAAATGATGGCAAATACTGTTGGATAGACATTAGATAAAATTACGTATAAGAACACAATACAATATATTTAGTTTTATATATACAGTATATCCCACAAAAACCCAAACCCTTATGTCCCGTATCAGAAATACTATCATAAGAATATCATAAGTATTTAATTTCTAGCAAAATTATACCTCAAAATTATTCTATAGAAAAGAGCATATAATAAGTCGAATGATGGTATTACTGATACGGGAAAATAAATGCTCGGTTCAGGTTTTTGTGGGACATACGGTATTTACGAATGACAAACGTTTTAATTGAGTATTTCTTTAATGACAACATTCCTAGGGAAAACTAAGACACTTAGTTTTCTACTTCTGCAATTGATTCTGCAATTCGTGTCATATTCGGGTACAATGTACCCGAATCATAGCGCAATATCCTGCCGAACTCGGTATCCACGATACGGACTCGAATATATATGGCTCTGGATCTCACTAATTTTTTTGAAAGTGACACAAAACATATAAATAAATAAATAAATATATAAATAAGTATATAAGCACACGATGGTCATTCTTAGTATTAGATTGAAGAAAATATTGCAATAACAAGAAAAAACTAGATCAATATTATATTTATGTTGACGTTTTTGGATGAAGCAAAAAATTAGGAAATGACAAATAGGAGAATAGCTTTCAATGAGCTGAACACACACAGGATGTGCGTGACGTAAGCATGAGTGGGCATTACAGTTAAATACAAACTTGTAGTGCAATTGCGCTCGTCGCTGTAGTCGCCGCAGTCGTTGTCGCCGTCACACAGCCAGTTTTCTGAGATGCAGCGTAGGCGTGTGCTGTTCTCGCACTGGACCCACAAAGCCGGGCACGTTGGTGCAACGGCTGAGACAAATCACTCGTTTAGAAAATTCTTTGAATATTTTTCTTCATTTGTTGTTATGGTACTTTGAATAGCTATGAATAGTAGTAAAATAAACATCAATGCTGATGGAGTTTTTCACATGAGAGTAAGGGTATAGACGTAATTGTAGAAAACATCGAAAAACCAAAATTTGAACTGTTTGTATATATCAGGTTATATTTTATCGTAGAGAATCTGCAAAGAAAAAAATGTATGTGTTCAGTAGTAGATTTTTTGATTCTGTCCATCACTTCAACAAATATTAGAATCAATTCACAATTGCAATCATATTAGAAAAAAAATTAAAAAACTGCGATGCATTTCCTTCAGAAACTTGAATCAAAACGTGACATTTTCTAACGAGTGGCAGGATAAAAATTTCATTGTCGGAATATAGAATAAAAATGTTATATGAGCGAATTGGGCACCGATATACATAAACATGATCTGTGTAGACAGAGCAAGTGAATAGTCACATGATTAATACTGGATTTATGAAAATAAATATTTCATATGTACACATATATAAACGTAGTTGGGCACTAAAAAAGATCATTTGTAGATGTAACACTACGGATTATAAGTACTTGTAAAACATAAGCTACATCAGAGCACAACTAGACACCAACTTGTTGGGCAGTCACGCTCATCGCTGGCGTCGTCGCAATCGTTGTTGCCGTCGCACAACCTGGACTCGTATATGCAGACGCCGGTGCTCTCACACTGAAAACGGTGCGAGGGACAGCTTCCTGATGTTAAAAACGATTTGTTGTGCATTAGGAATGATTCTGGAAATAAATTATCTTATCGGTGAAAGATACGCATCAATGAAAAACAGAAAATGTTTATATGCTGGTAAGCACAAATTTTTTGGTAGACTATTGTAGGAATTGTCCATATTGATGTCCAGAAAAATAAACAACTTGAAAAGTGGAAAAGTTTCAGGCAGATTTTAAAAAAATTTGCATCGTCCCCTCATTCGACATAGTATGTATGTTGACCATCAACCATCATTCGATCTTTTTAATAAAATAACTTTTTACACCTTACTACGATACTAAACACATTAGTTCGAAGTTTCTCTCATTGAATGCTTATCTACATTCAGTTTGAAATCACTGCAATTTATACTCTGAATCAGCTGTTCGAGCTACCATCAGCAGAAGTAATTGACTACTCAGCTCACGTGCAACAACTGTTACATGAGATTACGACCTTCTAAAAAGATCAGCTCTCGTTTCATGAGTGCAAAGATGTCTGCTTGGATAACCATGGTGATGTTACACCGCCAGGTCTCTGTCCTAACCACACATGAATCACTCATCTTTGATTCTATTATTTACCCAACCGTTCAATGACTGTCTGATAACTGCATCGGAACCCAAAAGTTACGACATGTCACATCTGTCAACTGTATCATTTGCTTCTTCAAGATCGATGAATTTTACATTAGATACTTTCATTTGATATGTTGGTAAAGCAGTTAAATACGAACGTGAAGTACAGTTGCGCTCGTCGCTGGCGTCGTCGCAGTTGTTGTAGCCGTCACACAACATGAAGTTGTATATGCAGATGCCGCTGCTCTCGCATTGAAAACGGTTTGTAGGGCAGTTTCCTGATGTGAAAAATAACGATTTGTTGCACACTGGTAACATATTCTGGAAACAATTTGTCGTATTGTTGAAAGGTAACAATCAATAATTAACAAAATGTTTATTTGTGTATAAGCACAAATATTTTGGTAGACCAGCGTAGGAATTGTCTAGATTTGTGTCCAGGAGAACAGACAACTTGCAAAGTAGAGAAGTTTCCATCAGAATTTAAAAGTTTTTTGCATTGTTTGATCATTCGATATATGTATATTGAAACAACCATCATTCGATTTGTTTGATAGAATAACCTTTTACACAGTACAACGATACTAAACATTTTAGTTCAAAAATTCTTTCATCGAATGCTTGTCTACATTCAGTCTGAAATCACTGCAACTTTGGCTCTAAATCAGTTGTTCGAACTACCATCGGTACAAGTAACTGACTACTCAGCTCATGTGCAACAACTGTCACTCACATGACACTACTTACTCAGCTCATGTGCATCGTCTGCCACTCACATGAGATTAAGACCTTTACAGAAGATCACACTCATTTCATGAGTGCATAGATGTCCTCACTGAATAACTATGATGAGGTCACACTGCCAGGTCTCCATCCTAACCGCACATGAATCAATTATCTCTGATTCTGTTGTTTATGCAGCCATTCAATGACTGTCCATTGACTACATTGGAATCCAAAAGTTACACCATGTCACATCTGTTAACTCTACCATTTGCTTCTTCAAGATCGATAAAACTTACGTTTGGTGTTTTGACCCACCACATGTTTTTGACATATTCAACTACACGTTCACACTAGTGAACGTACACACTACTAAACGTACACCCAACTGGTTCTCCAAACTCCACAGCTCTTTTTCCATCGATACATTCGTCGCCTAGTTTTGATTCATATTAAATTATTATATGGACTAATTATTCAGTCGTCCATATTAAACACTAACAGTAAATGCATTATGCATTGTTAACACAAACAGTAAATGCATTTTGCATGATTAACAAAAGTAGGTTATGCATTATGCTTTTTCTACAGAAGCAGGAAATGCATTATAAGCTTCAGACAAGTTCATTTCTAGTTGTCTCATGGAAAAGAACTACAAAAGTTAATTTCCTGTTTTTTCATAGAATTCTAAGGGAACCAACTATTTCATTTTTTACGATATATGAAACCACTTTGATTTTAAATCAACCTCAGTAAGATTAGGTATAAAAATTTCCCGTTCAGTTTCGAACGCTGCATGAATTTTCTCATCCATCGTGAAAACTGGCTATTGTCTGAATTTAATTTTCTGCACCAGCGGCATGCAACTCAAATGCAGACCATCAACTTCCCAGTGTTGTCTGTTCATGACCTCCCACTGGGTCGCCACCCCTCACTGCATCATCACCCCTCACTGGATTGTCACTCCTCACTGGGGCATCACTCCTCACTCCGTCGTAACCCCTCACTACGTCGTTATCCCTCATTGCATTGTCATTCCTCACTAGATCGTCACCCCTCACTGCGTCGTCACTCCTCACAGGATTGTCACCCCACACTGGATTGTCATTCCTCACTGGATCGTCACCCTTCACCACGTCGTCACCCCTCACTGGGTCGTCATCCCTCACTGGATTGTCACTCCTCACTGAACCGTCACTTCTCACTGCGTCGTCACCCCTCATTGGGTCATCACTCCTCACTGGGTCGTCATCCCTCACTAATCGAAAATCGGAAAAGCAAAACAGCTCTGTACGACTTAGAATAAATTCTAGAATAAGGGAGCAGTACAAGCATTTTATTTATATATTGAAGAAAATGTTGCAATAACAAGAAAGAAACACTAGATCAATATTTCATTTCTGTTGATGATTTTGGATGAAGCAAAAAATTAGGAAATTACAGATAAGAAAATACCTTTGAATGAGCTGAAAACCCACAGGATGTGCATGACGTAAGCATGAGTGGGCATTACAGTTAAATACAAACTTGTAGTACAGTTGCGCTCGTCGCTGTAGTCGCCGCAGTCGTTGTCGCCGTCACACAGCCAGTTTTCTGGGATGCAGCGTCGCCGTGTGCTGTTCTCGCACTGGAACTGCGAGGTCGAGCACGTTGGTGCAACGGCTGAGACAAATCACTCGTTTAGAAAATTCTTTGAATATTTTCCTTTATTTGTTGTTATGGTATTCTGAATAGCTATGAATAATAGAAAAAAAACTTCAATGGTTGTGGAGTTTGTGACATGAGAGTAAGGAAATAGTTATAATTGTAGAGAACATTGAAAAACCAAAAGTTGAACTGTTTGCAAACCTCAGGTTTTATTTTATCGTAGAGAATCTGCAAAGAAAAAAATGTATGTGTTCAGTAGCAGATTTTTTTATTCTGTCCATCACTTCAACGAATATTAGAATCAATTCACAATTGCAATCAAATTCGAAAAAACGAAAAAAGAATTTAAAAAACTGCGATGCAGTTCGTTCAGAAACTTGAATCAAAACGTGACATTTTCTAACGAATGGCTTGATAAAAAATTTCATTCCCGAATAATAGAATAAAATTGTTATATGAGCGAATTGGGCACCAACACACATAAACATGATCTGTGTAGACAAAGCAAGTGAACAGTCAAATGACTAATACTGGATTGACGAAAATAAATATTTGATATGTACATTTATATAAACATAGATGGGCACTAAAAAAGACCATTTGTAGATGTAACACTATGGATTGTAAGTACTTGTAAAACATAAGCCACATCAGAGAACAACTAGGCACCAACTTGTTGGGCAGTCACGCTCGTCGCTGGCGTCGTCGCAATCGTTGTTGCCGTCGCACAACCTGAACTCGTACATGCAGATGCCGGTGCTCTCGCACTGAAAACGGTCTGGAGGGCAGCTTCCTGATGTGAAAAATAACGATTTATTGTACACAAGTGAAATATTCCGGAACTAATTCGTTGCATTGTTGCAAGGAACTTTGTTGTTGGAACTAATTCGTTGCACTGTATATGATCCCAAAAATAACAACATGTTACATCCATAAACACCATCAATAGCTTATTCAAGATTGATGTATGCTACAAGTGTTACTTTCATTTGACATTTTGTCATGACAGTTAAATACGAACGTGAAGTACAGTTGCGCTCGTCGCTGTAGTCGCCGCAGTCGTTGTCGCCGTCACAGATCCAGCTTTCTGGGATGCAACGTCCGGTGTTCTCGCACTGGAACTGATTGAAGGAGCAAGTGCCTGAAAAGAGAAAAGATGACATGACAGTTCGACAAAATTTCGTTGAAACATCAATATATTTTAACAAAGCAAATAAACGAAACGAATCGGACCCACCAGATTCGATCATTTATCAAAGTTATCCACGTACATAGTATTAGCATTTAACTCAAGAATCATTGGTCGATCTGATTCTTGATATCGTTTCTTTACTGTATTATTTGGTCTTTATTTCATTCTCAAGCAATTAAATGAAATTGAAATAAGTATTTTCAAACTGTAACTAAATGCTGTTAAAATAACGAAGAATTCCTTATTTCTTAATGTAGTTCCATTATACACACCGATATTTAATTCCACTTGGGAAGTTAAACCAGATTTGTAATCCTTGTTTTAAATAGCATTATGTGCCGTGCTACGTTTTCTCTGTAATGTAACTGTTTTAACGATGTCAAGCTCACGTGTGCCAATAATCCTGCTATTCCTGAGGTGGCAGTGTCATTGAAGCAGGCGTTCGTATATCTCTGCGTTTATATGCCATTAATGGCTTCATCAAGATTGATGCAAATTACATCTATTACTTTCATTGAACATTTTTCATGGCAGTTAAATACGAATGTGAGGTACAGTTGCACTCGTCGCTGTAGTCGCCGCAGTCGTTGCCGCCGTCACAGACCCAGCTTTCTGAAATGCAACGTCCGGTGTTCTCGCACTGGAACTGATTGTAGGTGCAAGTGCCTGAGAAGAAAAAGTATGACATGACAGTTCTACAAAGATTTCGTTGAAACCATCAATAACTTTTGACAAAGCAAAAAACGAAACGAAGCGGACCCACTAGATTCACTCAGTTAACTAAGAATTCATTTACATAGCGTTAGCGTTTAACTCAAGAATCATCGGTCGATCTGATACTGGAAATCGTATCCCTACTGTATTATTTTTATTTTCATGCAATTAAATTTGATTCAAATAAGAATTTTCAAACTCTAACCAAATGCCCGACAAAATAACAAAAAATTCCTTGTTTCACAATGTAGGTTCATTATACAAAACGATCTTTTAACTCCACTAGGGAAGTTAAACCAAAATCGTTATTCCTGGTTTGAATAGCAATTTACGCCGAACTGTTTTTTCTCTGTAATGTACCTGTTTTAACGATGTCAAGATCACGTGTGCTAATAATCCTGCCATTCCTAAAGTGGCAGTGTCACTAACGCAAGCATTCGTACATCCCTCGGATGACTGTGTCACTAAAGCAAGCGTTGGTGCATCCCTGATATGTACGAACACATGCAAGTCCTATATGCAGCGTCTTCTTCTTCACGTCTTACCTGTGATATCCTGTGCTTCCAATTCCTCTTCAGGACTCCTTTCTCAACCTGTGCTGCACTCGGAGGACTTGAATTTCTTCGCCTTTTTAAAAATCCTTGTAAGTATCCAATAAAATACAGCTCATAATACGTAGGCTCATAAAGGTTTTTAATTATTAGTATGCATCATTGATGCTGCTTATTTAATTATGAAATATGTCTTAGCCTTTGCAGGTACGTACGTAGGTATTTTTAGAAGTCCATGATCCATCGAGGCCCCATTGGCTGCGCCGTGGACCCCTACAAATTTGCAGGACAAAATCTCTACCAATCAAGCCGATGAAACTTAATTAGCACTACATAAATCTTATTCCAGTGAAACCCCTATTTGGGTCACAGTTCATACGATGAGAATCACTGAAACGGGCTCTGCTAACCCAAAGACGTGGTGCTGCTCGGCATCGTGGCTGCAGAGTAGACCGCTGCAGCAAAGAGCAGCAGCTGCAGGCTCCAGCACCGCCCTTGAAGCTCCTGCACGTCACGATAGTCGTTATACCGGATGCAACAACATAACTCCCAAAAAAATAGAAGGAACTTCCTTGAAAAGAGGAAGTTATGTCGCTTCATCCAGTAGAACATCGCCATTGCTGACAAAATTTTCAAGCAACGAACAGGACTATTCCCAAAATTATCGTATTCTCGATGGGCTTCAAGTTAAATTTAATATCTAAAGAAACAATGAGCACACAAACATTGCTATCTCACGAATTAGTTTGACTAAGTTTTCACGAGAAACGTACGGTATGCATAGCAGGCTTGGTCGGTCGGTGGGGGAAAGAGAGTTTGACGCTGGGGAGCTCATCTATTTATAAAAATGTATCCATCTATTCCAAGAGGCTAGATAAAATTACTTGGTTCTTGAAATACATATGCAGGGTAGTTTTCGTCTGGGTAAGTTGGAGGATTAAATCATCATCCTAATATACTTTAGCGCCTTATAAAGCAAATATCGTCTTTAACTTCTTGAGTGATTTTTGACCACGATTGTCAGGGCTAGACATAACAAATGCCAGTCCACCAGAGTCAGAGATCATCAGAAGTCCATTATGACTACATGCTGCTGATCGGGTGTGACATGATGGAAAGGCAACTGAAATACTGAAGATCGTGATTTTGTTTAGAATCGGAGACTAAAACTAACACATCATTGTAAATTCATTGATAATCACGAATGATATGCAAATTTTAATACGAGATGGTGTCTAAGGTTCACTTTTGGTATTTTTAAAAGACGAAATGTTCGTTCGTACATGGAAGAGCAAAATGAATGATGAGTAGAACCTCTGTGTACTACAATGATTAATGCTTATTATAAATTTTAACTAGCAGAATATTTGTGGGCACTGATCAACCAAATACATTTCATGAAACTATTCATATGCAATTGGTGATCAGTTGCAATGCGGAAAAAAACAGTGTAATTATGCCAAATGCATTCACTTATTCATGAATTGATTTACATAAATTAAAAAATCAACATCGTCGCATAATTGATGGTAAAATGCATCCAGAGTAAATTTTATCTTCTGGCTGTGAACGCTTCATGCAGCACCAACACACGTGACGGGTGTCCTGTTGTGTTGCTTTGTCCTGCACTCGCCGCTCGAAAAGAGTTCACGCCGAACAATGGCAAGCCTGCCAATTGCAAGCACAATAAGGCCTGATTTTCCTGCGAACTGTAAAACGGCGTACTGTAAACGATGCGTACTGTAAAACGAATGTCATTTTATTTATGAGCATAGTAGCAGAAGTGATGCAGATGATGCACTGTATGCATAATATTCCTTTTTTCAAAACCGGTATCAACTTAAAAACATTAAAAGATGGTTGATGGTTTAAACTGTTGTTTAAAAACACAAACAACAGCTTTGCTCTTTTTGTAAACAGACTGTTTAGTTTCTAGTATTGTTTTAACTAGCACTACAGAATTAGCAAAAGCTTAGGTAATTTAACTCGAAATTTAGTAGATTTATAACAGAAGTCTTATCGCTGTCCAAAATGTTATGTCAATAGCAGATCTTGGCCTGCATGACATTGCAGCCTCTCCTAACACACCAACACTTTCGCTAGAGTGAGTGGGAATTCCTTGATACTAA
>VCRD01002787.1:18272-54641 GCA_006783055.1 Trinorchestia longiramus
TTGATGACGAGTAAAATTATTGCTCAGGCCGAATGCTTTGAAGCTATCAACAGCTAATGGGCTGTAACGTTTTCTTCCTGTGTCTTAGAGGGAACATTACAAACATCAAGATTTAGGCAAAATTAAATGGAAACTTAAATTCCTAAGCGGCGTGTACAGCAAAAAACTCGGTAGCAATCCACAACTCACAAGAAAACCTCAGAGCAGATTTGTGAACAATTTTCTCACATCACCCCCGCTAGGTGTTTGGTTTCATCTAACTTGCTGAACTAAGCTTGTTATTTATTTTGTGTGAGGTGCTTCCAGAAGCTGACTGAGGACACCTCCTCCTGTAGAGCCACACCTCCTGTAGAGCCAGTTCCGAGTTAATTGGCAGCGCCACTTCATACGCGCAGTGTTATGAAGAGACGTAACCAAAAGGTCAGCCCTCTGTTATGGAGTCGCTTCTGGGCCCATCTGTTGCCCACCTAGCCTCAATGTTTTTAAAGCTTTCTGCCTAATTAATGTTATTAAAATGCATGCATGTGCAACGGTTACCTTGGTTTTATTTAAGGCAAAGCTGATGTTGTCAGAGAATCCAGATAGATCCAGATAGTACGCAAAAATAAAACTTGTTTCATTTTGGCAACAATCAACAGTACTTCTTCTTTGCGAATTATACACGAATTATATCTGTAACCCTGAATACTCAAACAATAAGTGTTTATTTAATTTATTCATCATCCATATGAAATCTAGGGAAACTATTGTCATGATAGTAATGATATATGCATAGGTTTCCATATTTCAGGCAATGTATCGACATAAAGTGTATGTATCTACATCTACGTGGGAGGTGTGGAACTATAGAGGCTGCTCCGTAGAATCCCCGCTGTGCAAACAGCAGCCAAATGTCTACACTTGAGAACGGTTCGAAGTGTTCAGTTTCGTAACTTAAAGGAATGTCACACAAAAATTTTATGGGTAGTGACCGTGTGACTCTCGAGAATTACGCAGTCTTGAAACTTTTGAGCTGATTGAAGAGTGGGCATGGTATATCACAGACGTTTTAAAGCCTATTTCAACCCATTGGACAAACAGGGAGATTGGAAAATGGAAAAAAATACGTGGGAGGAGCAAGGATGGTATAAAAACGGTAGGAAGGATAGATGAGGGGGAATGGGGAAACAGATATCTGCGACGTTGTAGGATTTTACAGCTAGAGCGATATCTAGGGCATANATGATGTTCTTACGACTTTTTCGGGAAATCACTCTCGTTTCATGAGTGCAAAGATGTCCACACTGAACAACCATGATGATGTCACACTACCAGGTCTCCGTATTAACCACACATTAATCACCTATCTCTGATTCTACTATTTACGCAGCGGTTCAATCACCGTCAGTTAACTGCATTGGAACACAAAATTTACATGTCACACATGTAAATGATATCAATAGTTTTTTCAAGATTGATGGATTTTACATATGTTACTTTCATTTGACATACTGACATAACAGTTAAATACGAACGTGAAGTACAGTTGCGCTCGTCGCTGTAATCGCCGCAGTCGTTGTCGCCGTCACAGACCCAGCTTTCTGATATGCAACGTCCTTTGTTTTCGCACTGGAACTGATTGAAGGGGCAAGTGCCTGAGAAGAGAAAATATGACATGACCGTTCCACTAAGATTTCGTTGAAATCATCAATAACTTTTGACAAAGCGAAAAACGAAACGAAGCGAACCCACTAGATTCACTCTGTTAACCAAGAATCCATTTATATAGCGTTAGCATTTGACCCAAGAATCATCGGTCGATCTGATAATGGAAATTGTATCCCTACTGTATTACTTTTTACTTACATGTAATTAAATTTGATTGATATAATAATTTTCAAACTGTAACTCAATACTGACAAAATAACGAAAAATTCCTTGTTTCACAATGTAGGTCCATTATACACAATAATATTTTAACTCCACTAGGGAAGTTAAACCAAAATTATTATTCTTATTTTGAACAGCAATTTACGCCGAGCTGTTTTTTCTCTGTAATGTAACTGTTTTAACGAAGTCAAGATCACGTGTGCTAAAAATCCTGCCATTCCTAAGATGGCAGTGTCAATAACGAAAGCGTTTGTACCTCCCTGAGATGACTGTGTCACTAAGGCAAGCGTTGGTGCATCCCCGATATGGCAGTGTCACTAACTCAAGAATTCGTACATCCTTGAGGTGGCAGTGTCCCCAATACAGGCGCTCGTACATCCCTGAGATGGCAGTGTCACTAACGCAAGAGTTCATTCATCCCTGAGATGTACGAACACATGTAAGTCCTGAATGCAGCGTCTTTTCCTGCACGTCTTACCTGTGATATCTTGTGCTTCCAATTCCTCTTCAGGACTCCTTTCTCAACCTGTGCTGTACTCTGAGGACTTGATTTTCTTCGCCTTTTTGTAAATTCTTGTGTTTATACGACAAAAACAGCTCATAATACGCAGGCTTAGAAAGTTTTTATATTATTAATATGTATCATAGATGCTGCTTATTTAATTATGAAATATTTCTTAGTCTTTAACTTAGTCTTTGCAGGTACGTAACTATTTTCAGAAGTTCATGATCCATCGAGGCCCCAATGGCTGCACCGTGAGCCCCTACAAATTCGCACGACAAAATCTCTACCAATCAAGCCGATGAAACTTAATTAGAAATACATAAAACTTATTTCAGTGAAACCCCATCAACTTTATTTGGGTCACAGTTCATACGATGAGAATCACTGAAACGGGCTCTGCTAACCCAAAGACGTGGTGCTGCTCGGCATCGTGGCTGCAGAGTAGACCGCTGCAGCAAAGAGCAGCAGCTGCAGGTTCCTGCACCGCCCTTGAAGCTCCTGCACGTCACAACAGTCGTTTAACAGGGTACAACAACATTACTTCCAGAAAAATAGAAGGAACTTCTTTGAAAAAAGGAAGTTATGTCGCTTCATCCAGTAGAACATCGCCCTTGCTGACAAAATTTTCACGCAACGAACAAGACTCTTCCCAAAATTATCGTATGCTCGATGGGCTTCAAGTTAAATTTAATATCTAAAGAAACAATGAGCACACAAACATTGCTATCTCACGAATTAGTTTAACTAAGTTTTCACGAGAAACGTACGGTATGCATAGCAGGCTTGGTCGGTCGGTGGGGGAAAGAGAGTTTGACGCTGGGGAGCTCATCTATTTATAAAAATGTATCCATCTATTCCAAGAGGCTAGATAAAATTACTTGGTTCTTGAAATACATATGCAGGGTTGTTTTCGTCTGGGTAAGTTGGAGGATTGAATCATCATCCTAATATACTTTAGTGTTTTATAAAGCAAATATCGTCTTTAACTTCTTGAGTGATTTTTGACCACGATTGTCAGGGCTAGACATAACAAATGCCAGTCCACCAGAGTCAGAGATCATCAGAAGTCCATTATGACTACATGCAGCTGATCGGGTGTGACATGATGGTAAGGCAACTGAAATACTGAAGATCGTGATTTTGTTTAGAATCGGAGACTAAAACTAATACATCATTGTAAATTCATTTATAATCACGAATGATATGCAAATTTTAATACGAGATGGTGTCCAAGGTTCACTTTTGGTATTTTTTAAAAGACGAAATGTTCGTTCGTACATGGCAGAGCAAAATGAATGATGAGTAGAACCTCTGTGTACTACAATGATTAATGCTTATTATAAATTTTAACTAGCAGAATATTTGTGGGCACTGATCAACCAAATACATTTCATGAAACTATTCATATGCAATTGGTGATCAGTTGCAATGTGGAAAAAACAGTGTAATTATGCCAAATGCATTCACTTATTCATGAATTTATTTACATAAATTAGAAAATCAACGTCGTCGTATAATTGATGGTAAAATGCATCCAGAGTAAATTTTATCTTCTGGCTGTGAACGCTTCATGCAGCACCAACACACGTGACGGGTGTCCTGTTGTGTTGCTTTGTCCTGCACTCGTCACTCGAAAAGAGTTCACGCTGAACAATGGCAAGCCTGCCAATTGCACGCACAATAAGGCATGATTTTCCTGCGAACTGTAAAACGGTGTACTGTAAACGATGCGTACTGTAAAACGAATGTCATTTTATTTATGAGCATAGTAGCAGAAGTGATGCAGATGATGCACTGTATGCATAATATTCCTTTTTTCAAAACCGGGATCAACTTAAAAACATTAAAAGATGGTTGATGGTTTAAACTATTGTTTAAAAACACAAACAACAGCTTTGCTCTTTTTGTAAACAGACTGTTTAGTTTCTAGTATGGTTTTAACTAGCACTGCAGAATTAGCAAAAGCTTAGGTAATTTAGCTCGAAATTTAGTAGATTTATAACAGAAGTCTTGTCGCTGTCCAAAATGTTATGTCAAGAGCAGATCTTGGCCTGCATGACATTGCAGCCTCTCCTAACACACCAACACTTTCGCTAGAGTGAGTGGGAATTCCTTGATACTAAAAAAATAGAGAGCGGCTTCCTTTGATTTAAACCGAACTTGACTCATTAAGCAGAATAATTTAATGTTTTTAACAACGAGTGTTCTGATGAGATTCAGAATTGCACGTCAATGTATGAGAGAAATATTCGTTTTTAGAATTTGATGACGAGTAAAATTATTGCTCAGGCCGAATGCTTTGAAGCTATCAACAGCTAATGGGCTGTAACGTTTTCTTCCTGTGTCTAAGAGGGAACATGACAAACATCAAGATATATGCAAAATTAAATGGAAACTTAAATTTCTAAGCGACGTGTACAGCAAAAAACTCGGTAGCAATCCACAACTCACAAGAAAACCTCAGAGCAGATTTGTGAACAATTTTCTCACATCACCCCCGCTAGGTGTTTGGTTTCATCTAACTTGCTGAACTAAGCTTGTTAATTATTTTGTGTGAGGTGCTTCCAGAAGCTGACTGAGGACACCTCCTCCTGTAGAGCCACATCTCCTGTAGAGCCAGTTCCGAGTTAATTGGCAGCGCCACTTCATACGCGCAGTGTTATGAAGAGACGTAACCAAAAGGTCAGCCCTCTGTTATGGAGTCGCTTCTGGGCCCATCTGTTGCCCACCTAGCCTCAATGTTTTTAAAGCTTTCTGCCTAATTAATGTTATGAAAATGCATGCGTATTCGACGCTTACCTTGGTTTTATTTAAGGCAAAACTGATGTTGTCAGAGAATCCAGATAGATCCAGATAGTACGCAAAAATAAAACTTGTTTCATTTTGGCAACAATCAACAGTACTTCTTCTTTGCGAATTATACACGAATTATATCTGTAACCCTGAATACTCAAACAATAAGTGTTTATTTAATTTATTCATCATCCATATGAAATCTAGGGAAACTATTGTCATGATAGTAATGATATATGCATAGGTTTCCATATTTCAGGCAATGTATTGACATAAAGTGTATGTATCTACATCTACGTGGGAGGTGTGGAACTATAGAGGCTGCTCCGTAGAATCCCCGCTGTGCAAACAGCAGCGAAATGTCTACACTTGAGAACGGTTCGAAGTGTTCAGTTTCGTAACTTAAAGGAATGTCACACAAAAATTTTATGGGTAGTGACCGTGTGACTCTCGAGAATTACGCAGTCTTGAAACTTTCGAGCTGATTGAAGAGTGGGCATGGTATATCACAGACGTTTTAAAGCCTATTTCAACCCATTGGACAAACAGGGAGATTGGAAAATGGAAAAAAATACGTGGGAGGAGCAAGGATGGTATAAAAACAGTAGGAAGGATAGATGAGGGGGAATGGGGAAACAGATATCTGCGACGTTGTAGGATTTTACAGCTAGAGCGATATCTAGGGCATAGGTATAGGTTTAGGGGTAACAAAATTCACACTTTCGATGCGACTAATTAATGTAGTTTCGGAACTTCTGTAGTTCTACAGACCAGAACTAGGAATAAGCAGCAAAAACTACCAACGTTGTTAGACGCGGATGGATAGGGAGAGAGATTAAACGGAGTTTCAGCTCCGTCGTGTTCGGAGGTTCCGTGCCGGTCCCAAGTCACCCAACTTGACCATATTACATGCGTGTAGTCTATTCAGACAGTAAGGATTCGCTGCAGTGTGGAGCGGGGTCGTCGGGCTGCGTGCTGATGGTGGATGCTGATCCTGCTCCATCTTCGGCTAAACGCGACGTTCTACTTCTTCCTTGCTTTCACCTTCCTATATTTTGTGTTTTTGAATAGAATTTCTTTCATTTTTTTGTGCTACCTAGTACTAATTGTCTGACGCGTACTCCATATTTAAACTTGTTTATCCAGAACTACAAATAAACAATTTAAAATTTGAATATTGTCAAACGTTAAATAAAATTACTTGATTAGAGTGAATTCGTCTAATAACGAGAGCGTTTGAAAAGACACTCTCAACTCTGAATTCCATTCCATAAATTAAAATTTCCTCTTCTTTTCAAAAAGCCAAAACTACTACTATCCTTTACTATTCATGTGGAGTACGCTTCTTCTACTATTTTCTTTCTAACTTTAACTTCTCTCATGCCAAGCAGTTTCCGATAGAAACACTGAAAAATCACGTATCTTTTAGGTTAGTACCAATAAATAGAAAGTTGCCAGAAAACGTACCATATTAAAATACGCTGGTTAGGTCAATCATTAGCAGAATAATTAATCTATTAACTTCCTACAGTACAAGCAAATTGGGTGGTTGCTATCAACTTTGGGAAAGCAACGAGCGAACTCTTGCCGTTGAATAAGTCCTCGCAGTCAATGGTAGGTTTACTCGTCGGTAATTAGAGACCCTCCCTTCACATATGGCAATAATAATAGCAATATGATCTCAGTATTCCGTTGGGTTTCACCGTAAACCTTTACTTTAACAGCAGGAAGAAGTGAGAGGCTACGGGTCCTGCGTCGGCACTCCTTGAGCACGGGTCATCTGCGCCCTATACCGCTGGAACTCAGCGTGCGCTGCCTAGGATTCTGGTTGAACGCGGTTCCGGTGGTGGAAGACTGACATTCCGGCTCTAGACCCCAGGGACCGACGGACCTCGAGCGGAGGGGGTGCTGAGGCTAGCCGTTCTCTCCAGCTTTCTATGGTTAATGTTCTGGCTCTTACAGACCTCAGAGTTTTAAATGTCAATTTAGTTATTTAGTAAGAGGCTAGTCCCATGCCAGACGGCATGGGACTTCGGTATTGAACCAAGAATGGGCCAAACGGCTCGTTCCTATTGCCTTATTCTGTTCTATTCTATTCTATTCTATTGGAGGGTCGGCTTAAAAACTTAACCAAAATATGGTGAACTTTAATAAACTGATAAAGAAAATTACCCTCCTAAATTGAACCAGTATGTCGCTGTAATCAAAGTTAGGCGACTAACTGGCAATTTAATCATAATTCACGTTTCAGTTGTTGACGGTAAATTCGTCAAAATGAATAGTTTATAAAAATCTATAAAAAATATAAAGAAAATATTTAATTACTACTTGATTTAAAGTAAATAAATAAATTTATAACCTTGACTTTTATTCTTGAAGTTTCATGTACATTTGTGGGCGTGCAAATTCGCAACATCGGATTATGGGTCGAAAAGTTGTCGAAATGATTGAAAATGAATTAAATTAATCATCACACCAACGAATAGCAGCAGATTTTATACACGCACCTACCCGTGTATGAAGGGGGAAGAATTAATTGTGAAACAGCAAAGACTGGAAAGGGAATAATTTAGCGTCGTTGCTAAGGTGTGGTAGTTGTGAGGGTTAAACATCAAAACTCATCATCAGCAACAAATCTGCAGTGTAAGGACAAGTTTTGATACTATCATTGTCAATGTGATCGAGGGTAGCGACAGGGTAAATTTCGTAAGTTATCGTGGATGACCATTGATTTAACTGAATTGTTCCGTGTGCACACTTAACTATTCAACTATTAATTATGTAATTGATCTGTAACAGTGCACTGTATAATAGGGCATGATGTACGGTATATATGCCAATTTGTGGTATATAACTCACGTTTCCCATCCCGTGATGTTTAGAATAACATATATAAAATCTTTTGTGTGTATTATTGTCCTCTCTATAGCCATTGAAAAGAAGTACCAGGAACACCTTTTACCATTTCATGTATTCAGAGGATTGGAGTCCCTCTTGTGCGATTACGTATGTTTATTGCATTTAATTAATTGTGTTATTACAAGTATTTATTGATATATAACGAAAGGCCAACATGCAGAAAAACCATGCATTGAAACCAAGATGACGTAAATTATGAGAGAGAAAAAAACTCATCACCAATATATCAACGTACGATCAAAAGTAGGCAGAAAAGTATTTCCCTTTCATATACATGAATTAATCTGATCATCAATAACTAATAGATAGACTTCACAATTCTAGCACACGTGTCGTTCCACTATAGAAGATACGTCATGACCCACTGATGGGTCGTATAGGAGGCACCATAACCCACCAGTGGGTGGTAGAAGGTACGTCATGACCCGCTGATGGGTCACATAGGAAACACTATAATCCACCAGTTGATGGTACAAGGTACGCTATGACTCACTGATAGATCATATGATCAAATTTTGATCAAGTGAGATCAGTCATTTGCCAGACGCGAAACAATTTCTTGCTGTCTGTACATCTTTCCAACAGGTAATGATATGTGAGCTATAAGCCTCACATATAATCGTAATAATCGAAATAACGTTCTTTTTGCTGGTGAAGGTGGAACATGAATTGTAACAATAGTATCAGAAAGATCACAGTTTAAAACTAATTTAAATAAGGGCATTTCAATTAAGGGTATTTTTATTAAGAGTATTTTATCCTATGCTCTGTATTAAACTAAACGAGAATCATTCATTCAAGCTGCTTAAGAACACCAAGATCTCAGTTATACCATTGCAATTTACTCTGATCTTTAATGGGTTCATGGATTCAAATGTACACGGTTTTCACCGTATACACTGAGAGGAACTGCAACTAATGCCTCGCTGTACTTCAAAAAACGTTTTCTGTTGATTCATATGCACAACAACGCAGATTTATAGTTGACAGCTTCTTCAAAACGCTCCACGGATTTCCAAGTCCCTGAGGGACTGGCATGTGACTAACATGACAAAACTAAACTGGCATGCCATAAACATGATGGAAATAATACTCCCGCTAAAGATACGTCCGTAACTCCGAGGTACTTTCTTAATGAAACTTTTCAGCTTGTGTTCAAATGAAGTGCAAACTGTTTGGATTTATGCATTCATGACCAAGTGTAATTTGTTTTGTGGCCCATTGAACTCGCGCTCGTCAAGGCTACTCATCGGCTTTGCACTCGACGGGTGCTACACTTCGAACCCGCGTTCGACGGGTGCTACACATCGACCTCGCTCTCGACGGGTGCTACTCATCGACCTCCCGCTCCACTGGTGCTACACATCGACGTCGCTCTCGACGGGTGCTACGCATCGACCCCGGGTTCGACGGGTGCTACACATCGACATCGCGGTGGATGGGTACTACACATCAACCTCGAGCTCGACAAAGGTTACTCACGATCATGGTGGATACCTCAACAGAAAGCAGGTTTCAGTAGATCACGGTTGATCGACGCTGGTCCCAAAATCTTGATGTTCGCTCAGGAGGACTATACTTTGAGCAAGAAGCAATGTTTTTGTTGGGATTTCGTTCAATATTTATAACCTGGAATGAGAGTAGAAAAAATAATTGGTAAATAATCAAGTGGTCTACTAGAATTTGCAACTGCTTTCAATGAAAATGGCTTAAATTTGTTGGTTTCATTCACATTTATTTCATTAAAGCTTAAAGGTAATAATATTTCAACAACTCCATCCATCGCACAAAAATATCATGATCCACATGAAAGAGTTAAGGGTATTTATATGCTTCTTACTAACAACAAATGACTTGCAACTATTGGAAATGACACCACAAAACTCCAGAGCCTACGAATAACTATAATATTTGCTCATCAGTTCGGATAACAGCCACTGTTTGCACTGCAGGTCCGACGCTTGCACTCCAAATGTAGTGCAGAGCCGTCGACACCTCCTGATATTGCACAGCGCAGTTGTGCCGTGCAATTATTATCGGTGTAATTATGAAGGAGTGTTTGCCTCGCACATTCATGGCACCAATTACCAAAGCATCAAATGGTGGTCCATCTCTAACAAAACCGGCCATGGAAGCGGAAGAAAATGGAATAAGTTATCACGTAATTAATTTTCTCAGGAAAATGAATGTTATTATTCACTCATTGTTAGTTGATACCAGTAGTATTATCATTGAAAATGTAACACACGTCTTTCATGTTTATAAGTCAGTTGTCACTTAAAAACTATTGCATCTCCCTGTAGAACCAAATAGATTTTTTTACATAAATGTTACTCAATAACTTTATATCTCTTTTTACTAAGAAATATAAGTAAAAAATATGAAGAGTTGGTTTGGTATAAATATTTAGCTTTCCTACCCCTCTAAGTGTATGAATAACTTTCTGAGGCCTCAGATTTATTAACTATTAACTCGGACTATTAACTAGTCTGTAATATGGACAAAAATCGAAAACCACATCAGGGGGAAATTTTCGAACTATTTATTACGTGAAATCCGTTGCATGTGCTGAGGTAATTCTTTCAAACATGTGTAGTTTGAAAATAAACAAAATAATAATAACTGTCGGAAATTTAATTCCAGTGGGTATAAGTATTTACGTTTATTGGTACGTCGCATGCATTTACATGACTTATAACTCCTTTTATTGACTATTTGAAAGCTTTCCAAAGGTTTTACTGTACTCTTTTGTGGCGACAGTCGGCTTATTGGAAGAGCTAATGCAGCTGTGATGGCCCTGCAATTGTTACCAGAAAACATGGGCTTCTCGCCATTGTGCCTATCCCATTAACACCATCACGATCATCACAACCATGGTAATAATCATGATCTATTACAGTCTTCACGACCATCACCGCCATTCGACCTGCTACTCTTGTTTTAACCACCACGATCATCACAACCATTACAGTCATGTTACAATTTTGACTCCACATGCTTATATCCAGTGATAAGCTACAAAATTACCCTCTGTCTGGCTAAGAGATTCATTTTTACAACCAGAGTCAATCTTCTTTCTTTTTAATTAATTACTGACTTACAGTACCCCTAGCTCCGGTTATATTCAGAACAAGCGAAGGTAACTTTTTCCACAGTGAACACAACGGTTGATGTCTTTACCCAGACTTACCGTCATATCGTGAAAGGTTGAGCTACAAACTTTAAACATTTTCTTATCGATCTGGAATCCAAAAACGGAATACATTGTATTGTTTATTATAATAGAGATACAGTTAAAAGTTACACTTATTTTGTTTAGTCTATGATAATGAATATGTTAAAACTTTTCTATTCAGATTTTTCTTAAATTATTAACCTGACGACATGCATAGACGCGTAATAGTTTAATTTCTTTCTTGTGCTAACCATGTAACAATCTCATACTCAACACCATGGAATCTATTCACATTTCTAAAACACGAGCATGAGTGTCCTACACCACGACTTGCTTGTTTCACCAACACCTGCTGAAACAAGATGAAAAGGAACCATCGTTGCTGTGCAATTTCAGTTTCAAGTCTTATCAGAATTTTCAAACAGAATTTTTTGTTGAGAAATGTCTCATTCTAGCGGCCAACTTTTTTCTCAAGAATATGCAAATAGTGTAGAGTTTTTTCCGTTAGATGTAGTAAATATTTTCGCTGAGTACATTTTGTGTAGCACTGGTTTCTGTCTTAGCAAAGAGCTTATTTAAATCTGTAGCATTGTTTTAATTTCCAGCGTTTACCATATCTCGTCGACCAGACGTAGCATGCGACAGTTACGTGCGTAAGCGACTGTAACTGAACGCTACAGTTACGTACGTAAATTCCGTTGATTCTGGCATGACTAGCCCTCAGCATCACACCAGACGTTGCAGTCTGTTGTTGCGTAACGATGCTCGGCTGCTGTATGAACTGCGTCTAGAACGAAAATTTAAAAAAAGCTCATCATGTATTATAGAAGAGCATGTAAGACCAGAGAACTACGGAGCTTATGTAGAGCTCCATTTATGAAGTTATGTAGCAACATCACAATCATGCATGTATTCATAGACATAAGTATATATTACATACACCACATGAAGGATACCATTGTCTGTAACGGCGTGATCTCCACTTCTACGCACCGTAGCTCCTAATATTGAGTTCTATTGCACTAACATTAGCATACGAATGTGCTGGTAAATTTTGTAACGCAAGCAGTTTTGTGTGAATAGAAATTATTTGACACTGACAAGCTTAATTTTTTGACTTGACATACCAAGCCTATACAATTATTTTCATCAGAATATTGAAGCAATGAGTGCTACATAAATATCAGTGTTAATAGAGTCACAATTTCCATAGTAAGCATTGGAGAGACTAATGCACATTAGCTTTCAATTATGACTCAAAACAAAATTGGGCACGTGAATTCGAAAGTGTAATAAACTTATACAACATGAAGGGAACAGTAAAGCAGTTCATGGTCCTTTCAAAAAACACAGCTGGCAGGCTTTTGAGTATCGAAGCAATGACGATTGCGTTATTTTTTAACATTTCTGAGTCGCCGCAATTGGCCCAGCACCGTCACCATTAACTCGTACAGCTTTATCCCAAACCCTCGTTTCTAATTAGTGTCACAAAAAAACAAGTTTCTATGGAAGAATAATTGTGCAATATTATTGAGTACATTTTTTTAACTCTGTGATATTCATTCTTTGTAGGTAAAATTTTCTGTACTATAACTCGGGCGTACCAAGACGAGATTTAAAAAGATTCATGTCTCAAATCATGGGACGAAGTCAAACCAAATATTATCCAATACTCATTTGCATACCAATATACGTTGTACTTTGAAACGCAAAAAAAGAATGATCACTAAGTATAGTATCGCAAAATCGATTTGATCTGCTTTTTTTATAAAACGAAACGATTTTCCTTCCAGGCATAAATTTCAAATTACGTTTCTAGTGTTCTTGCAACCACGATCACAATGCAGTGACTGTCAATCAGCAGAAAGTTGAGACAAACTGTTGGAATCAAATTCCCATGGCATCAATGAACTATAATGACTCGTGTTGCGTCGGTCAACTGTATTCAAAGTAGAATGAATACCTGAAGTTGCTTCGATACCCCAAATGGAACCAGCCGGTAAAACTTGGCAAAGGAAAGGCTGCTCACCTACACACACACGCTCATCGCTGCCATCGCCACAGTCGTCGTCGCCGTTACACCTGTACGATTCTGTGATGCAGCGACCTGTGTTCTCACACTTAAACTCGTCCCACGCACACTCCGTCATCCCTAAGGCCAAATAAATAATTTAAAATTTCATAGAAGCAAATCTACCCACACAAACCCGCGGGCTTGTTTCTTAGTGCTTAGGCATTCATATAAATTATTTTTATGACATGTGTGTCTCGCATTTTAGGTGTGAGCACGAGGAAACTACGTCGAATAGCAAAACACTCCGGAGGAAAAGGTTATGATGAAAAGTACTTGCGATTCGTAATAGGTACACACCAATGAAATGATTACTTTTATCACACCAATGGACATGGTAAATTTATAAGTTATTTTAATGGGGATCGACTTGTGATGGTCATTGATTTGTAACAGTCATGTAATTTGCAAAAATAGATTGTCAAATCTGATGCTTTAAGCTACGTGTTATTAATAAGTAACGACAAAAAATGCGCGTCTATTGATGAATGACTGCCTCTTACTCGAACAGTCTTGCTCGTCGCTGTGGTCGCCGCAGTCGTTGTCGCCGTCGCACCTCCAGGCTCCCCTGATGCACCGCCCCGTGTTCTCGCACCTAAACTCGCCGTGGCTGCATCCGCCTGGTGTAAGTCAAATTTTAATATTTGTAGTTATTATAACATGATTGTGTCAAAGAGTACTGCAAACGGATCGTCTATGTGCTTTCAATAGGTCTAAAGAGTTCAGTGGACCATTTACCTTCAAGATACACTCAGAATACCTCCTTATAAATTATTTTCCTTTAGGTAGCACATAGGAAATTTAATTTTGCTCATACCTACTTAGTATAGGGTGCATAAGTGACTGTATGTATAATAAATGATTCATAAGTTCAAGACGGATTTGTGACAAACGTTCTTTAGTTGTGGAAAGTTCAATATTTTTTCTAGATTCGAAAATAACTCCAAATCTTCTCCAATAACTTGTAACAAGACAGTACTAGAGACTGGGGACTCGGGGCGAGCACAGTCTCGCTCGTCGCTGCCGTCGCCGCAATCGTTGTCGCCGTCGCAGCGGAAAGCGGCCGCGATGCAGCGACCAGTGTTGTTGCACTTGAACTGACTTCCTGAACACGTACCTATAAGAAGGGTCTATTTTCACTAGGCATTATAAAGATTTAACATGTGTAATACTTAATTCTACTTCTTCGCGAAAAACAACACATGTGAGAACTGTTAATAGAATCACCGCCATACCCAACACAAACGAAGAAGTTAGTTTGCTTTCGAATATATTAATTATGACCAGGGGATGTTTATAACGCTGGCTTCAAGATACAAAATTTTGAAATTTCACCGCTGAGGTATTACCATGAGTTTAGAAGGAAAGTAATGAAAGTAATTTCCCAAGCATAATTTCAGATTGCATTTAATCACATTGTTCATAACTGTGTGATAAATAATGATAATGTTTTCTTTCAGGTCAAAAGTATTGTCATAATCAGCTCCAATGTTCAGGGTCCAGATGAAAATAGTGGATACCTACTGTCGTACATGAAGCGTCGCTACTTACATAGCCTCTCGTCGCTCCAGTCACCACAATCGTTGTCTCCGTCACATTCGAAGCTTCCTCTTATGCAGCCGCCATTCTCACAGGAAAATTGAGAAGTTGCGCATCCTGGTGGAATATCGTCTGTGACGTATCATCAATTGCTAACTTTTTTAATAGAAGCAGCTACAAATTGATTGAAATCATAGTTGCACTAAGAATAATGGAAAATATTGTAGCAATATAAGGGCTGCAAATCTATCATGACTATTGAATGTACAACCCATTATCACAATCTAATATCATGGGTAGATGAAATATAATGTCATTGCAATGTTTCAGCAGAAAACATGTCAAGGACAACTCATCCTAAAATACTGATATGTTGAAACAAATACACTACTAATTTTTGCGCTTCATGCATGAACAAAGCATAGTTAAGTTCCTAAATGTCTGTGATGAGAAATTATAAATACATGAACGACGTTCATCAGGAAGCTAAACTTGAACGTACTAAGGCAGTCTCGCTCGTCGCTGTGGTCGCCACAATCGTTGTCGCCGTCGCAGCGGAAAGCGGCCACGATGCAGCGACCAGTGTTGTTGCACTTGAACTGACTTCCTGAACACGTACCTATAAGAAGGGTCTATTTTCACTAGGCATTATAAAAATTTAATATGTGTAATACTTAATTCTACTTCTTTGCGAAAAAAACACATGTGAGAACTGTTAATAGAATCACCACCATACCCAACACAAACGAAGAAGTTAGTTTGCTTTCGAATATATTAATTATGGCCAGGGGATGTTTATAACGCTGGCTTCAAGATACAAAATTTTGAAATTGCACCGCTGAGGTATTACCATGAATTTAGAAGGAAAGTAATGAAAGTAATTTCCCAAGCATAATTTCAGATTGCATTTAATCACATTGTTCATAACTGTGTGATAAATAATGATAATGTTTTCTTTCAGGTCAAAAGTATTGTCATAATCAGCTCCAATGTTCAGGGTCCAGATGAAAATAGTGGATACCTACGGTCGTACATGAAGCGTCGCTACTTACATAGCCTCTCGTCGCTCCAGTCACCACAGTCGTTGTCTCCGTCACATTCGAAGCTTCCTCTTATGCAGCCGCCATTCTCACAGGAAAATTGAGAAGTTGCGCATCCTGGTGGAATATCGTCTGTGACGTATCATCAATTGCTAACTTTTTTATTAGAAGCAGTTACAAATTGATTGAAATCATAATTTCACTAAGAATAATGGAAAATATTGTAGCAATAAAAGGGCTGCAAATCTATCATGACTATTGAATGTACAATCCATTATCACAATCTAATATCATGTGTACATGAAATATAATGTCATTTCAATGTTTCAGCACAAAACATGCCAAGGACAACTCATCCTAAATTACTGATATGTTAAAACAAATACACTACTCATTTTTGCGCTTCATGCATGAATAGAGCATAGTTAAGCTCCTAAATGTCTGTGATGAGAAATTATAAATACATGAACGACGTTCATCAGGAAGCTAAACTTGAACGTACTAAGGCAGTCTCGCTCGTCGCTGTGGTCGCCGCAGTCGTTGTCGCCGTCGCACCTCCAGGCTCCCCTGATGCACCGCCCCGTGTTCTCGCACCTAAACTCGCCGTGGCTGCATCCGCCTGGTGTACGTCAGATTTGAACATTTAGGTTATTATTACATGATTATTTCAGAGAGTACTGTGAATTAAACGTCCCCATACCTACGATAGGTTGTAAGGAGCTCAGCGGTGTACAATTGAAGAGAGATTTACCGAAGCAAGTTTGACCTCTTCAGTTGATATGAACTAATATTGAGCTTCAAGAGACACTCAGAATACCCACTTAAGAATTGTGTTCCTTAGGCTAACACAATAGCAAGTCTAATTTTATACCTATCTGCTAAGTGTGAGGGGTATAAGTGACTATGTATGATAAATGATTCTTAAGTGTAAGACAGATTTGTGCCAAATATTCTTTAGGTATCGAAATCCCAACATTTAGAATAGAATAGAATAGAATGAGGCTATAGGAACGAACCTTCTGGCCCATTCTTGGGTCGGATAATTACTTCGATAATTATTCGGTTGTTTTACCCAAGTCCCATGCCGTATTTCTAGCCGCGTCAACCATGTCGGCAGCGGGATTCGAACCCGGGTCTTTCCGCTCGCAAGCAGATTCGCTCACCAGTCGACCAAGCTGGTTCTTCTTTATTCTGACAAATGAGTTTATCATACGAATGGAAGTACGTTTTGTATATTGTTATGAAATTTGAAATCTCGACTTTATTATGAGCAAGTTTTGAATGTCAATGACCCCGAGTGATTACATCGACTGCAGATATTTTTATCTCTGCCAGAGTCGTAGTTTTGCTTATTCACTGACAGTCGCACTAAGACTCGTAGAAGCATCTATAAAGGACTTCTCTCGTATCATACATCATTACTGTTCTGAACATTATGGAGCAAATGGGCATGCAACATACTTTTCTTGCTTACATCTGGGATGAATCAAACAAGAGAAACACACAAGAGCTGACGAAAATATTCTAAGTAGCAGTTGGACAGTCTTATTAATCTTCATACATGTAAACAGCTATATAGGACAGCTCTTTTCAAGCTGTTTCTGGAATTGTTTGACACAGCTTTAAAGAATTTTAAATAACTCTAATTGTTCTAACATAACTTGTAATAAGACAGTACTAGAGACTGGAGACTCGGAGCCACCACAGTCTCGCTCGTCGCTGTGGTCGCCGCAGTCGTTGTCGCCGTCGCACCTCCAGGCTCCCCTGATGCACCGCCCTGTGTTTTCGCACCTGAATTCGCCGTGGCCGCATCTGCCTGGTGTGCGTCCGATTTTAACGTTCAGAGTTATTATAACACGATTATTTCATAGGGTAGTGCGAAGGGAACGTCTGCATGCTCGCGATAGGTCGTAAAGAGTTCAGGGGTAAACAATTGAAGGGTGATTAACTGGAGCGAGTTAGTAGTCTTCAAAGTTGTTATGAACTACCATTTACCTTCAAGACGCTCAGAATACTTACTAGAATAGAATAAGGCAATAGGAACGAGCCGTTTGGCCCATTACTGAAGAGTTCATGCTTCTATAGCTATTAGACAGTAAAACCTCATTTTAAATATAGTTACCGAAGATAAGGCATACAAATACATATGTGACTGCTTAAAATATATTTAATAAATGTTAGAAGACAATGTAATAAATGTTCTATGGATCTTGAATGCTCAGTTTTTCCATGTGGACATAAATTGACTTTTTTAAGAAAATGAAAGCCTGTTTTTCACATACCGTTTTAGAAGTTTTTAATCTCATTTCTACTACGAACACATTTTGGGTCAGCGAGATTAAGCTGTGGCACTGACTGTAGCTATTCTCATCTCTGCAACAGCATTGTGATTTTATTTATTTATTGAAGGTTGCAATAACGCAATGTGGGATCCGTAGTGTAATTCTCTGCAGCTTCTACTACGCAATCTCAAATCTCGAAAGGTATCTTCGTAGGATTTTGTAAAAAATATTAGTGTACCCACGCAAGAATTTTGTATACTTTCAGGCGTTCTTTGCAAAGACTAAGACCATTCTCACTAAAGTGCGATGAGAACTTTGATCATGCCGAAGTTTACCAAACATTTAAACTGTTAAATATGTAGATTCTAAATGAGACCATGGCTAGAAAACTCCTTAAAAATCGCCTATATGTACAGTTTGTGAAGCAGGGAACAATATGTTAATTACATATATGTTTTGAAAACCAGAACCTAAAAAAATAAATTCATTGCCCACTGACTTGAAATTGTAATCCAAGACAGTCCACAGTTGAACTCGTCACTGCCGTCAGCGCAGTCAATATCGCCATCGCACCTCCACGCTTCATTGATGCAGCGGCTGGAATCCGAACACTCAAAGTAACCGGGCCGACAAAAAACGACGCGGTGAATCATCAGGCCTGTACCAGATGCATGCAAACAATCAAGAACGAAAGCAGGCAATGGCATAACTTAATTACAATAAAGTGAGAGGTGGTCACACCAATAACAGGTGAATGAACAGCTGCAGGGAGGAGACACAAGGTAGGGGTGGTACTTAAAAAGTTATGTGATGTTTCCGCCGACGTAACATCAGACCAAGTAAGAATAAACTATGGTGGAGAACGAAGAGATAATTTTTACTGGTTTGTATTATATCTGAGTCATTATATCTGAGTTGCCATTAAACACTCACTTCGAACTACTAAGTAACAAGAGAATCGAATTTTTTCTTCGTGTTAACTTTGCACTATCGTTGCATTCTTTCCAACAAACATATTTGTTCACTTGTAGATACGATTGCATTTGATATATATTATATATGTAATTGATACATTTAGGTTACTAAATTGATAATGTTACTAAATTATACTGATAAGTTTTAAGGTACTTCTTATCGCTAGACACAGCGATGTTTGTGTCATTTGAAAGCAAGCTGTTTGTAACTAGAGCGTGACAGATGTAAAGCAGGTTCGTGACAGATGTCATGCAGATGCTTGACAGATGTAAAGCAGGTGTGTGACAGATTTAAAGCAGACGCGGGACAGATATAAAGCAGGCGAACAACAAATGTAGAGCAGGCAAATTAAAGACTGACTATTAAAATGTTAAGACAGCAGTCCCATTTAATTTTCTTTCTACCTAAATATTATCTAAATGACTTCCAAAAATAATTTAAAATTTCCCAGGGTCATTTTAATTTTAACTAAGCATATTAACTTCAAAATGGCTAACTCTTTACGAGACATATCTTACCTGGAAAAAAAAAAGGTCTGGGAGACGAGTTTGCTTCACAAGCGAAGAAAATAGCGATGAATAATAGAGGTTGGAGGCAAATTTTTTCCATCGAGAACTTCCGCAACAACTGAAATATGAAAGACTTTGAAAAATATGACTAATCAAAAACATCAATTTTGAATTTCTCGATACGTGGCAGCACGATTTGCACGTAAAAGTGAGATAAATTTTTAATGCCCTTGTAATATTTTCTAATGCTCGTAATGATAGTGCCTAGGAGATTTGGCATTGGTTTTAAGAACCAAAGAAGAACAATTTAGCTTTGAAAAAATACATAAATGTTTCAAACGATCGACCTTATTTCTAAGATGTAAATGAATTCTTTTGTAAAACATTCTGTTAACCACGCATAGCACTCCCACTCTGTATGTATGCAGAGGTCGTTGTTTCCTCGTTATAGAGTGTGTGAAGTGCAGAAAACCTGCATTGTTTTGCCAATGGACAAAATGAACATAACAATCATTCTGAAACGCATGTTAGTAGTTAAATGTACTATCATATGTATTAGTGATCAAACGTACCATTAAATGTATTACTGATCAAATTTACAATTAAATGCAATACTGATCAAATGTACTCACGCTCATAGTGCTAACAAACGGGATCGTCGTCTAGGCAGCGTTGAAGAAGTTTCACAGTTCTGTCGCTTCCGGCCTTCTTCACTATTCTGATGACCGGATTCCCACGGGCTTCTGTAAACACTGATCGTATGTACTTTGCAGTTAAAAAGAAGCCCAGCAAAAAGAACTATTATCTAAAAATACTTTCGTTTTGCTCGTATTCCACTATTTAAATAAAAAACAAGTAGAATTGCAAGGAGTGTTCAAAATTTTTATTTTACAAGAACTTCGAGTAGCTCGTGCGTCGTCGTCAAAATCAGGCCCAAAAATTAAACTGATTTATTGCAGGTGAGTTTGACATCACCTGAATTAGACACTAATGACACACTGCACAGTTTTTACATTTCCATGTGACACGTAACTGCTGGTAAGATGAAAGACTTCTGGCTTCATGAAAGCACATCATCAGTTACAGTTACATTACAGTTACATGTACAGTTACGTGGACAGTGACACTAACCAGACGATGAAAGTGGCTTAGGAGAAATGGATTCTATCGCTAGTCATTTACCTTGTAGTTTGGAGGATGACTTGGAGTTTGGGGCACGACTTGCAGCTTAGAGGACTACTTGCAGCTTGGAAGATGACTTGCAGTTTGGAGCACGAATTATAACTTGTAGCACGACATGTAGTTCGGAGCACGACTTTCAGTTTGTAGAACGACTGCTAGCCAAATGATGTAGATTTGGCTGTGCGTAAGAACTTTAGGTTGAATCACTGCTGTCACAGGATGTAATGTGGAGGATATCAGCAGCGCCAGGATGCTGCTGCGAAAAGCACGGTCCTTCAGCGTGGTAGCGCGCTTCTATCTCCCAGCTATCACTGTCGCAAGTCCTCTATCACTTTCAGTATATTTGCATGATATTTAAAGAGTTCTCACGAGTAAAAAAGTCCCATGAAGATTAAGAAATGTATATTAAATTTATGAAACGTTTGTAAGATCTCTGTCCCTTTACTTTACAGCAATTTCGAAATGTGTACTTAATTGAGAATAGGTCACTTAAATTCAAGACCATTTTCATTCAAAAGATGTAGGTCACATTTTATTTGAGAACATTTCACACTGACGTGAAGTGCTGCTCACAATGTCTCCCTGTAATTTATGTTATTAAGCGAAAAGTGTAGGCATTAAATGAACGAAAGTTATAAATATACTATTTAAAATACATAGTTTAAAATGAATGGCGTTATTTAAAATAGCTTAAAATGAATGCACTTATGTAAAAAACAACTGCATCTTTGTCGTAAAAATTACTATTGCACAGCATGAAATTCTTAAAATGGACTGAGACAGATTTTATACACAAATTCTTTTAGAAACAAAAATTCAAAAACTTAGACTAGGAACATTTTTTCGCCCGTTCAACAACAGCGATATTTTTTCATCAATTAATATTTTGCCAGTCATGGAATGACAGGAAAGATATATGTAAGTCATGCTTCATTTGCAACTCTAAACACTTTCATTTTGCTGCATGGTACAACACTCATAGACTTACCACCCTGAACATTTCAGTGGTTTGATTTAAACATTTATCCGCACGATGCCACTATAAAAATGGTTACGGAATTTGAAAATTTTAATTGTGTGAAAACTCGCATTTAAAGTAATGCATTAGTGATAATAAGTTAACACGTAGATGGGTTAAAATGTATTGATGGTTTGTTCATTATTATCAAGCATTGCAGTGACGTAGGGATCATATTAAATTGTTATATTTCTATACCGGGATTTATACACAGACAAACTGGCATCTTCTATCTTCTGTTGCGATAAAAAAATATTTAGTGAGGGGAAAGTGTTTCCTGAAAGATACGACATGAGAAGAGTTAGAGTAGACAAACAACTGCATGGGGAGCATAGACTAGAACTGAACAATTACTGAACATGTTGCCTGGGATTACAACCGAACAATTACTGTAAATGTTGCTGGCATTACGACTGAACAATTACTGTAAATGTTGTAGAGATTACAGCTGAACAGTTAATATAAATTTTGCTGGGATTACAACTGAACCATTAATACATATATTTTTGCCGTAAAGTTTGACAGTTGTTGTCACACGCTACGCATCGCCTTCATTTAGATGAGTCAAAACTACCATCGTCGTCCCGGATTCGTGACTTAGTGTGTGATAAGCACACTCTCGGTATCTTGCATACGGCTCCCTGTATCCAAGCAAGAGGCCCTCGTCGGGTCTTTGTTGGTACCGGAAATTGCCACTTTTAGCCCTTAACTTCAGTGGTTTACTTTATCTCTGACTCAATGTGAGAAAGTTTGGCCTCATCAGAGATAATAATTCCCGTGATCTCAGTGTTCAATTTATCATTGGGTTGGCCGCTGAATAAGACCCTTTTATGAACTGATTTAGAATAGAATAGAATGAGGCTATAGGAACGAACCTTCTGGCCCATTCTTGGGTCGGATAATTACTTCGATAATTATTCGGTTGTTTACCCAAGTCCCATGCCGTATTTCTAGCCGCGTCAACCATGTCGGCAGCGGGATTCGAACCCGGGTCTTCCCGCTCGAAAGCAGACTCGCTCACCAGTCGATAAAGATTACTCGTATGTTGGTTGACCAGCGCTATTTGTGAGGTGTCCAACTTTTTATTAAAGAGAATAGTTTTACTCCCACACGGAAATATATGGATAAATAAACTAATTATTACACATAATTTTATAAATCATTAAATATTTATTTGAAAATTAGTACCACAAGTAAATAAATGCCTAAACAAATAAAACTTACAACACATTTAACCAAAACTTTAACAATCCTATAATTCTAAAACATTGAGAACATTCGAAATATTTTTCCCTTGCAAGGTACGAAGATGTATCTCTACAGTTCAGTAGCAGCCACATGGTCAGGCTACGATAGCAGATATACAAATACTTACTTTTAACTCACTTTTAATACTTCATTACTAGTATTTTCCTAGTGTAAAGAGATATTAATTACGTTAGGTTGCACCATCCTATTAGAATTCGCCATTATATGAACAGAAGAATAATTATGACAGTATCTCTACAGCATCATTATCATCTAGTCTAGTCTTTCCTCTCTCTTTCTCCCTCCGTCTCTCTCTCTTTCTCTCTCTCTCGCTTTTTTTTCTCTCTCTCTCCTTTTATTTTCGTGCAGCAGTGGATGAATTTTGGCTTTGAGATCAGCAACTTTTTAGGTCATCTCCGCAAAAATGAGGAGCTTTCACATTTTCATTTGCAAAAGTTTGTAATTAGATTACGGAATTAATTCATCCGAGCTCGACATGAGACTCCGAGCTTATGATTTCAGCAAAAAATTGCGACACTCAATAATTACTACGGAAATTCAGTGGAAATTACCGTGTTTACGTATGAGCAAAACTCAGCAGCGAACAGAAACTGAACTACGGACTTAAAAAACACGTTTTAGTTAACATCGATGATAGGAAACCTGCAGCCCACAGCATCATGTCACTAGGCTTACAAAGTTTCAGAATTATTACGTTATTTTGAAAAATCGGTATAGAATTATTGGGTTAATTTAGGCAATAATCAAGCCATTTGTTGCTCTGAAATATACACAGCTTGTACCCAAAAAAGCTTTCCTCTGCCGCATTATCGCAACCATTGTGTGGCGTTGCGTAAAAAAGCAATTATATGCTTTGCTAAAGAAGTCATTCATGACCGTGCTAGTGTTGATAATGAATCGCTTTATGGGACTAAACACAAGTTCTTTTAGTGAAAACGAGTGCATTGTTAGGCAAAATCTGTCATTGTTGTGGATTGTTAAGCTGAAGGAAACTCCGCCCCCAAACTGCACGGATGTAGCCCATTGAAAACGAAACACAGTTTCAAAACATTATTAAGTGTTGTACATGTACGTTTTATCGCATTTTACGTTAGTTCATCATAATTAGTAATGCATAAATTTTATCTGGCAACTCCAGTTATTTATCAAACATGCATCCACTCCCTTCGTTGCGCTAATTTTCAATTTATTCAAATTACCTGCCCCTTATTTGCCCCATATTCACTTAATTACCCAGGGAATAATTTCAAAGAAACTTCAACGGCAGTCGTTAAAGAAAAAAAGTGTTTGCGTATCAGAAGGAAGTTTTAGAACAACTCTCATCATTTAATACGGACAACCAAGCTTGAGATTAATCAATTTATTCATATGAATAAATTGCAATGGTGCAAAATGATGAAGGTGTATGTCACAAAATAATTTTTTCAATTGCGGGGAGGTTGAGTGGTTTTCAGAATCATGATCTACTAAAAAGCCACGATTATACGAAATTTTTTCTTTATTTGTTGAAAATATTTTTTGACAATTTCATTTGATTATTCTCTTCATCAAATTTTAAAATTGCCCTACAACCGCCAGGGAAGGAATACAAAGACTCAATTACGCCCTGTACCTCATGTAAGAATGGTATTCAAGATAACATACGAAGCAGAACATTAATATTTGTCAGAAGTGCATTGTGAATTGACGTCGCGTGAGCCAACCCTGATCATCACTGGAATGTGGTGCTTTAGCAGATGTGGTGTCTGTATGTGATAACTAGTTGTTACTTGACCCGATAAATGTTGTATTACTAGACCTGATAAATGTTGTGCACTAGCCCAGATACATGCTGTGTACTAGACCAGATAAATGTTGTGTAGTAGATCCGATAAATTCTTGATGAATGAATAAAAACATAAAACTAGAAGGAACTGCCGTGTACTCGACGAAAGAAGATCCAAGTAAAATGTCAATACTCGCACACTACCCTGTAGTCATCAACAATGCATTTTAAATCTTCCTTGGGTGCCATCAAAACGCTAAATATTTCGGTTTTAAGTCATGAAAAATCGTGTAATGCTACTGCCGCAAAAGGTTCTATTAAATAAATATTTTGAGATTGAAACTCACTTATTGAAACCTACCATTACTGCTTGAGAAGAACGTAGGCAGTTCCTGCTTTTGTGAACTGCTCTGGAGGGAGTACTATGTTGAACCTCGCCTCTTGTGGGACAAAGCAATAAGAAAAAAAACACTTTACGGAGCACGGACAAGAATGAAATATTCAACTACATAATATCAACAGAAAAACTTACAGTAGCTCCTACGAATGCTGAAGAAGTTATATATTCTATCAAGTTAGAGTATGGAAACAAAGTTGTGCCACCTATGAACTTTATTGAAACACATTTGAATCATGTTTGAAGTAGACACCTCGGTAAAAAAATTCACGGCTGCAAATAATTGCTACAGGTCATCCAGAACAAACAAAACAAATAAATTTTTATTCCAAAAAAGTTATAGCACAAAAGTATTACCCACATTGATGTTCTAATATACGTACGTAACATAACAAAGTATGAAGCATTGAGGTTATGGTGGGCATCACCTCATTACGTCCCCTGAAGGACTTGTTTGATAGCACGTTGTCATCTGCATCGTTGCTCACAACTCGATGTCCTGCCAACAGTCGTCCGCGTTTTTCTTTGACATTTCCAGTCAGCGTTTTTACGATGCCATTCCGCTTTGTACACTCAGAGGGGTCTATAAAGAACTTTTTATTAGAATGAAGCTGCTCTAAAAAAACTTGACTTGGTCACACATGGCAGAAAGGAATTTTATTAGTTCTGTAAATACGTCAGTCCTTGTCTCACGGGGCGAGGAAACAGGAATTCGATGCAGCTCAGTTGAAGTCAATGAAATTTCCATCGTCTGTGATCTTTTGTTGTTAAATAAGTATTTCTTTTGGTTACCATAAACTACGATCACCTTTTGTTATCATCCATCCCCTTTCGTTGTTATTCATCACACCCTGTTGTCAACAGATACTCCAGAAATATTCTGTGCATGAATGCGTTGAAAAATAAAAATCCCAGAAAATTATTACGAATTTCTCCATCGACTTCCACTTGGAAACTGATTTTTTTCCGAATTATCAAGGTTTAATTTTTCCGCTGAAAGTACGTTACATACCATAATTTAACTACAACTTTGTGTAGAAGTGAATACTGAAAATACTTTAAACAAATGGACAATGTTTCATAACGAGTACATCTTTAGGTACAATTTCCAGCATCACGAACAAAACATTCTTGTAGCGAGTTTATGTCCTCCAACACAAATATGACTACAAAATTACTGCTACTTACTTCTCTCACGTTATGTTGAAAGTGAAATATCGAGCAGAGTTACTGTGAAGTTAAATATCGAGCAGAGTTACATAGAAGTTAAATAGCGAGCAGAGTTACAGTGAAGTTAAATATCGAGCAGAGTTACAGTGAAATTAAATATCGAACAGAGTTACAGTGAAATTAAGTATTGAGCAAAGTTACATAGAAGTTAAATATCGAGGAGAGTTACAGTGAAGTTAAATATCGAGCAAAGTTATACGGAAGTTAAGTATCGAGCAGTTATAAGAAAGTTAAACATCGAAGAGAGTTACAGTGAAGTTAAGTATTGAGCAAAGTTACAAAGAAGTTAAATATCGAGCAGAGTTAAAGGGAAGGTAAATATCTCAGCTGCGTGAGTTACGTCGAAACAATTTACTGTTGTAGGTTTTGTAATACTATTTTTCTGGGTTAATTCAGCTTAATGAAGACTCATACCAGCTACACTTTTGCACCTAGTCAGCTGCAGAGTTTATTTACACCTAGTTTACCGCAGAGTAGATATCAGTATTTTCAGCAGCTACAGGGCACCCAACAAAGAAACCGTAAATTTGATACTGCTTATTTAATTCACAGTTGTGAACAGGTTACTTCAGTAAATATATTTATCAGTTGTTGAACTATTGAACCCAAGTAAGATTTCTTGGCATTTTTGCAGTCTTCAAGTTAGATGTTCTTCCTTGAATAGAACGATCAACTCACATAGATAATTGAACATAGATAATTTGAATTAAAGACACAAATTTTCAAATAATTTATACAACCAAATAAGGTAAAATACATAATAAAATACGTACGTTAAACACATGACATCTGAAAATTCTTGTATTATTTCGGGGCACCCTATAGGATACACGCTCAGTGACGTCAATACTCAAACCCAAGTAAATGAGTGTGTTTGGTTTGCTGCACGTCAAATGAGTTGGTCGTCTTCATCGCTGCAAACTTGCGCCTTTGGGTTAAAAAAACTTCACCTTTGCGAACGGCTGAACACAAACAACATCAAGCGTAGGTATTGACCGCGCCAATGACGTCATAGGTGGAGAAATGACGTCATCACTGAGGTTGTGGGAGAGCGGCGGTTTTGCCTTGTTCCTGTCGACTTTGTTTGGCAGGCGTCTCTCCGTGCTAACATTTGGGCCAAAAAATGCCACTCTGATAAATCACTCCTGCAGTGAAAGCAACCTTAAATCTTAAAGAATTATAGCATGCAATTTTTCTTATACAGTCTCTTAACAATTTAATACATTTGTTGAAAAAAACAAGCGATGAGATATTGTCATCAGGTTTATTTTAGAGCACTTGCTGATTATGAATATTCTTAATCATTTTGCATTTGCGTTTCAGACATCCTATTGATAAAAAAGGACATACTGTAAAAGTTTGTAACTAACGTTGTGGAACGAATTTTTGAGGATGAAACATTCCTCATGCGAATTAGTTTTAGCGGTGAGGCAATAGTTTTAGCGGTGAGGCAATAGTTTTAGCGATGAGGCAATAGTTTTAGCGGTGAGGCAATAGTTTTAGCGGTGAGGCAATAGTTTTAGCGGTGAGGCAATAGTTTTAGCGATGAGGCAATAGTTTTAGCGGTGAGGCAATAGTTTTAGCGGTGAGGCAATAGTTTTAGCGGTGAGGCAAGCTTTCATGTGTTAGGGAAACTGAACAAACACAATACGTAAATCTGGGGATCAGAACATCCTCTCGTAACTAAGGAAGTTCAGTGAGATAGCCCAAAAATAAGTGTGTCAACGAAATTTCACTTGAAGTCAATGTTTTCCTTGACCTTTTGACTGAATATGTGACGCCACAACTACATAAATGACCTTCAACCAATCATAATCTTCCAGCAAGATGGTGCACCAACCCATAGTTGACTGCATGTTTGTGGATTTCTCATTGAAACATTTTCAGACCGATGGATTGGAGCAGTTCTCAATCCCCTGGACTTTTTTCTATGGGGTTATATTACAGGTATCGTATATCGAACCAAAATACGGGACATTACAAACCTAAACCAAAAAATTACTGATGTCATTGTCACCGTCGATGGGGCTATGCTACAGCGAACATGGCAAAAAATAGAGCACCGTCTTGATGCACTTCGTGCAACTAATAGTGTCCATATAGAAGTGTAATAAGTAAGGTGTTCAAATTGAACATCTTATTCTCATTTCACACTAACTTTTACATAGATTTTTTTTGCTTCTGTAAAAAATTTGTTAAATTGTAAAGAGACTTAATGGACATTTTGTGTACTCAATTATAATGAATCCCCAATAAACTGAGCCCAGTTCAATAACTCAAATGCTTAATGTACCCTTAAATGTTAGAGAATCATGATATTAAATTTTATAAACATATATATTCGAATGTATTGAATAATCAACATATACTATTCCGTGAAATCAATCATATGGTAAATACAACCATAAGTTTTAGGGAATCATAACATTAAATTTTCAGTCTATAAATTTCTTTGGGAGGAGGACTCACATCTGCGTCAATGAAATGTTTTAGTGAAGCCAAGAATAAGCGGAGGCAAAATTAATGAAATTATAATAATCAAAGTCTGAAAATCTAAAGCCAATATTCGTGTGTTTTCTGTAATCTCTTGTGCTCCACTTTTTACCATTATGAAAATCTAATTTTAATTGTGTTATAATGCTAAAACAGTCTTGTAATTACAATCGCGCAATGGCTTGCTCTGGGCCCGTTTTCTGTGTATAACTGTATGTAAGTTATAAAAAATAAAAAGCTTTATATTAGTGCTTCTGTTCTTGCGAAGGGAAACATTCTCATTTGCCACACCTACTTCTACATCACACGCCTGTTCAGGAACCTCAATTGTGCGAGCGTCAGCATTTTGCTTTGAACATTACAGGAATTCTACAGCAGAAATACAACTCCAGAATCCTGCTGCTGCTGATAAACGTCATGTATAAATGAAAATAACTCGTAAATAGAAATAAACCAGTGTTGAACTTTGAATTTATTTATTATTAGTTAAATTTAGTAGAGAAGTGAAAGTGATATACGTAGCCACGTAATTCTGAAATCGTATTACAACTGTAGCACCGTTACAGACACTGTTACACCAGTAACACCGTTGCAGACACTGTTACACCAGTAGCACTGTTACAGACACTGTTACAAATGTAACACCGTTACAGACACTGTCACACCTGTAGCGCCGTTACAGACACTGTTACACCAGTAGCGCCGTTACAGACACTGTTACACCAGTAGCACCGTTGCAGACACTGTTACACATGTAGCACCGTTACAGACACTGTCACACCTGTAGCATCGTTACAGGCACTGTCACACCTGTAGTACCGTTACAGGCACTGTCACACCTGTAGTACCGTTACAGGCACTGCCACACCAGTAGCACCATTACAGGCACTGTTTCACCAGTAGTACCGTTACAGGCACTGTCACACCAGTAGCACCATTACCAACACTGTTTCACCAGTAGCACCGTTACAGACACTGTTACACCAGTAGCACTATTACAGACACTGTTTCACCAGTAACACCGTTACAGACACTGTTACACCAGTAACACCGTTACAGACACTGTTACAGCTGCAGAACAGACAGACACTGTTACACCAGTAGCAGTTGAAAAGCAAGTATTACGGCAACAGTGTAGCAAAGGAAAAACACTCTGAGGTTCTACCTCATGAATTTCCTGAAAAAATGTCTTAAAAATTCTTACTTATTGTTGCTCTAAATATCCAACGAACATCATCATCATCACCTGTAATGAATGTTCCTGGAAATCTATAGTCTCACCTAATTCCTGCTTGATTCTTAGCACATGCCTGCTGTCGTCTCTTATATTTGCTCTTGATTACCGGCAAAACGACGCGCTCTAGTTCTTCCTTGTCACTGCTGTAGCCTCTGCTTGGTTAACGGGAATCTCTCACAGACGCAAAGACATGCTAGTTCTCCTGCACCACAGTCTAGCTGTTGGTTGCAAACCGTTGGGCTACGATGAGGGACACGACCGCTACATGGTTGTGGAGAATTTTTTACTCGGATAAGCAGCCACGAACCCCCATACCAGTCTCGTTGCCGGCAGCATACATGCTTGCTTCACCATATTACGAGCAGGGGAAAAGTCACTCTAAAATATTTTTGCTAGTTAAAGTTCGAGAGCTGTATTTTCGTGAGCTGTACCGTATGCATTACTATGAAATCACAGTCTATTTCATTGCACGGCGAGTTCCTAAGTCTTTTTTTAGTCAAAATTAATTAGAGAGCCACTTGGAAATCCGCTTGTGTTTACGCTGGAAGCCAGAATATTCATCATTGTTCCTATGAAAGAATCCCAGTGGCGTTAATTTTCTATTTAAATTCAAAACAAAGTCGGAAAAAATATTCAAATCTTCGCACGACTGCTCAAATGAACCCTGAAGAAAATAAAGATATTTATTTTAAAATTTCAAAACCACTTAATTCAAAAAGGGGGTTTACAAATAAACTGGTTTGAAGGTCAGAATATATGTGTATGATAAAGCATCGTTCTGTACAAAGCCACTTCATATTTTCTGGCTCATCCACGACGAACTCAGACTACTGCTATCGCTACATCAATCACATTTCCTATTAACCAGTCTCACAATTTCCTGAGCATTTCCTAGAGACAATTATATTAACAATCTTTCTACCTGATAATAGAACCACTTTCCAGCACAATATTCTTGATATATCTGGGAAGCATAAGTATTTTGAAAGACCATTCTGATTTATGAGTGTGTAAAAAATTCAGGCGGGTACTGCAGTTTAATTCCTTTCTCTCATTCTCATATTTGTTAAAAAAATCCTTTTACGTTCTGATCACATAGACGTACAGTTCATCAGTTCTAAATGCTCTATATTAACAATTTCTGTTGATCATACAGATGTAAGAATTGAAAATTCTTAGTCGGATGCCACTTTTTAGGGTTGTTGATTAGCTATTTAATTGATAAGGCATAATAAGTGTTAAAAATTGTGTATCCACAGAAGGCCACCCACACAATTGCCAATTATTGACTATCAACTACTGCTGAATTTGAAAAGCTAGAAGTGAAGTCTCTACACTAGAAGAACTTCAGATGAGAACTCCTGGGGATGGTCTCTCAGTGACCGTATCCTGGTAATCGTATCCCAGTAACAGCGTCCTGGTCTCCGTATCCTAGTGTTCGAATCTCAGTGACCGTATCCTGGTAATCGTATCCCGGTAACAGCATCCTGGTCTCTGTATCCTAGTGATCGTATCTCATGGACCGTATCCCGGTAATCGTATCCTAGTGATCATATCTCATGGACCGTATCCCGGTAATCGTATCCCGGTAACCGTATCCTGGTAACCGTATCCCATGGACCGTATCCCAGTGACTGTATCAGTGATACATACTTTGTTTATTTATCACTGATTTTGAATTGTTGGATGGAATCCAGCTTTCAAATCACTGAACGATGTCTATGATTTTCGAACCTGTTCGTAAACCCATCGAAAGAGATAATAAGAAACTAGAAAACTCTACGGTAATTGAGCCCTATATTTAACTTACTTTTTTATATTTCCTGCTTGTTGACATAATTTGTACAGGACGTACCTGCTGAATGTGAACACCAATGAATTATTTAAATGAAACCAAAAAAACATTGATGATGCTGGAGAGACTTTTTAATTGTCGTAGACGGAAAACTTCCTGCTGTATGTATGCACGCATCTTCCAATAAACTGCGTATCAATCGATTATGGTTCCCTGTTCTACAGTAAGATAGAGGATCCTGGAATCTTAGGGACTAGCTTTCATCCATATGTGCAGCTCAGTTGCCCTCAGACGCTAGACGGAGAAGGTTACACGTGTCTTTTCTCTTTTGCCTTCACTCAGTTCGGTCGTAAAGTTCCAACTCAAACTGATCTTTTTATGCGCCCATGTTCGATAATTTTGAGTCTCTTAAGTGCCCAAAATAACATCTGTTAACTATGTGTGCAAAATTCTAAAAGACATTTATAATATTTGAGGGCAAAGAGCAAATACTACACCTGGTTTTGAACTCAACTGAACTCATAACTGCTGTTCAATTTATAATTTAGAACTGTGCAGATTCTCACTCAGTTTTCAGCACGTTCAGCAGTTTTACCATAAGAACTAAAACACTGAAACATGTTCAGGAAAAATATGTTTGAATCTTCAGAATTTCAATTTATTCGTAAAAAATACAGTTTTCAAGCGAAACTTGCTTCACAATGACTGAGAAACAGCGTTTGGGTTCAGATCGCATCACGTCCTAGCCAAGAAAAATTTTAAAAATTTCTCCCCCACATGACTGGCGTACATGCGCGTCATGCTCGGTATGGGCTTGTGCTGTCAACGCTCGGCTGAACACAAAGAAAATTATTCACGCAAGCACAGATGGCCGAATGGATCCCAGCCTTCTCTTCAGTCCTGCGCAGCTGCCAAAACCGAGGACTCGAAGCACAGACGCATATCAACTGACGACAGTCATGAAGACATTGAACTATTGGTGTCACCACGAACACTCACCGACGCGCCTCCCAACGCTTTCCTGCAGGTCAGTTCCATCTTGGGATCAAGGAAGAGCAGCCGTGGCTCCAGCAGTGGCCGCAGTTCCCTGGCGTCAGTCGTGTCAGTGCAGTCAGCTGATCGTTTCACACGCGTGTCATCACTCACCACAGAAGACGCTGTGGAGATGGAAGGGCTGAGACCTCGTCGTGCTGTATCCCTGCGGCTCCCCAACAGACACAGCAAAGGTCGTGACAGCGACTCTCGACTGCCTACCATCTACATCAACGACCCGCCGTCCCACAGGCCCAGCAGAAGAAAATCTTCCCTGCAGCGCGCACTGTCACTGCTGACGGTGAGCAGCGCAACCAGTACGGGCTCTGTAGAGTCTAAACCAGTCAAGAAGATACTCCGACAGCCGACCAGACGACGGCATGTGCGTGGTATCAGCGGCCTGCCCATTGCTGCAGAAAACAACAACCCGTTGTCCCGCTCCGGGACGTTCTACTATCCCACCCGGGCCCCTCCGAGACCACGGCATACGTCCACTTTCGATTCATAATGTCATCCTTTAAAAGTAGAAAAAGTTTTATAGTAATGCAGTTCAAGAGCTGAAAGCGATCGCCATGGCTTTAAAAACGAGGCCTTAGACACGAGAAATTCTTATTTTATTAAAAGTGTCGTTAAATAAATGGTAATCTATGTGTTAGGTAAAAATCTCTGAAGAATTCTCCTACCATAATCTTCATTTTTCTTTCATCATTTGTTATCCATGTTTAAGGGCCGTAGATGGAAACACTGGATATGGAGACAAATCAACGCAAATCTGTGATGAGTTTCAATGAGTCGCGCCAACTGTAGCTTAACCGTCACAAGTCTTAAAGCATTTAAGCTTGTGTTTTTTTTAAACTACGGGTGCTCTACGCCTCTAGTTTGCTTGAACACGTCAGCTGATGACCTCAATTTAAAATTCTGTGAGCAATATTTTACGCCTCATTATGAATCACGATCACCTTAAATCAGCGATTTGCATTTCATTAGTGACTCTTTGAACAGATTTTAATAGACTTTGTGATGAGGTGTTCTACATTGGCAGATGTCAAAGAGTTAACTTATTTGTACGCGTCATTGCAGCGTTTAAGCATCGTACTCACATGAACTGAGTTGTGCATCACATGAAGCTGTTGGGATCGTCACTATCGTAGTTAGAGTGAAAAATGCTTTATTTTCAAATGAAAATTTAAAGATTTCTTTCAGGTTGTAGTTTCAAAAGTAATTTTATTGCACCGTTCTTTGTTATTGATTCAATTTACCTTGCCAGAGCATGCTCGTTTTTTCCTAAAATGAATTAATTAATCTTGGGTAGAAATTGTTTTCTGGATGTCACTTCAAGCGTTGAGCGAAATGCAGGTCTCCTTGCATATGCACTGCGTTGTCATAGTGAAAACTGTGGTGCAGCACAGGGCTTATATGAATATCTGTTGGTTTATTTGGCTCGTTACTAGTATGCATGTGCTCAACGAGTCTTTTTGTCGTGATCATTGATTCATATTTCAATGATATATCATTCCAATAAACTGTGTAAGTGGAATTTGGATATGTCTCTGTATTTAAAGATATATCTCTACTTTAGGCACGGACTTTTTTTAAATAACGCTCGTACAGAAATAAATGCGCAAATGTCCCCAGAGATACATCTATGATTGCTGACAAATAGTACATTGTTCTAAATATGATGGTTCACAAGTAATACATTGTCCTAACCATGATGACTGACAAGTGATATATTGTCTTAACTATGATGACTGACAAGTAATACATTGTCTTTACTATGATGAGTGACAAATAATACATTGCCTTAACTATGATGAGTGACACATATGTTTCCCAAATTTACCGTGTTGTGACTGGCGAGGATCATTTAATTTCTCTCGTTACTAGCGTAAACTCGAGTACACAAAAGTCTTCTTAACTTTCACGTCGCTTAACTGCAAAATGATGCAAAGTTTAGACAACAAATTCGTACCTCCTCAAGTCGTTTTTGGAGCTTACGAACAGGGAAACAATGATCAGAATATTCTTTTATTTAGCGTACTTTCTACTTGACTAAGATCCATTGAAGGTTCATTTGTACTATGCCAGTAGTGAACGGAGCTTGTGACCATCACTAGAGCAGGAATTGGCTGCTCTGAAGGTTCACACGACACCGAATGAAGAAATTTGATATTCAAAATCCTGGCTAATTTGTCATGACTCAACGCTTAAGAACTGAAGAAAGGGGCGAGTTTCCTTCGTCATCAAGAAACTTTCTACTTATTTTTCTTTCCTTGCATATTTAATTAAAAATCAATTTTTCAAATCAGTGAATAAATTCTAAATTGAGAAAATGTTTTTGGTTATAAAATGTCGCTCTATAAAACCCACGTAATATTTTCTACCTGACATAACAGCTTCTAATCATTGTATCATCTCTGTTGTGTTCCGTTTTTTAAATTCGTTTATGTTTCATCCCGTCTGTAGTTCATTTCATTTCTGTTTTCCTCGAGAAACTACTCTCTGGTTCACGTTCAAAGGATCATGTTCATACGATGTTCAGAGAGTCATGTCTGTGCCATGTTCAGGATATCATGTTTATGCCATGTTCAGAGTATCATATTTACGTCACGTTCAAGGAGTAGTGTTCACGCCATGTTCAGGGTGTTATGTGTACTTTATGTTCATAGAGAAAGGCTTCCGATCCAGCTAACCAATCAGGAAGCATCTACGGTCCCTGTTCTATAAATTCCAATTCCATTTCAAAATCTGCAAGACTCTGACGACTTCCTGGTAGTGCCAAGGAATGGTCGTAATTTTAGATGCAAAGCTTCAAGAAAGAAAGTTGACTTCGGTAATTAAAACATGAGTCTCTCCGTCAGTCTCTGGATGCTGGAGCGAAAAAGAACGGGATTCGAGTGACTTTATTTACATATTTTGAAACAACATATTTGGAAGATTTATTTTATGTACTCTGACTTCAATTTCAGTTTGTTTTTATGTTTTCAGACGAGATCACGCTGCAATCGAATTAATACTTTAATAAATAGAGTAAGTTCTTGCCATAACTGAAATTCGATCATAACAATGTGTGCAATTGCAGTTAATCAAAAAGTTATTATGGTACACATAGCTGTTTAGTACCAATCGTACGACGTGTAGTTTTGAAGAACCATAAAACAATGTAAGAGGGTTCAAAATGAACAAAAATATTTGAGTAATGCCATACCACTGTCTGAATAGCATGTCACTAGTTCTTGAATACTCTTTTTATTTATCATCAAGTTGAAGGCGC
>VCRD01002787.1:54679-77519 GCA_006783055.1 Trinorchestia longiramus
ATATATATATATATATATATATATATATATATATATATATATATATATATACATATATATGTATATATATTAATTTTATGTTTTTTATTTTTATTTATTCTCGAGTTGGAGCCCAGTTATCTTGTCCAGAATGTACAAAAATTAGAAACATAATCACTAATCGGGAAAATGAGATAGATCCTGTATTCCTGTACGCAACTCAGGCACACACAGAATAGCACCCGCGTCTCTCACATGACAACGCTCCGCAGAACGAGGCCCACAACCCGCACGTCTTTCAAGTCACTCCAGTTCGCATATTATTCATGTCCTGACGTATTTACTCCGCAGCCAAAACCTTAAATTCAATCACATGTCTACGAGCGTACCAGCAATGTGGCAGGGGAACGCTGGAAACGGAATGATGGACTTCAAGGTGAGGCTCGCAAAAACTGGAAGGGAATGGGGAACCGAGGGGAGACTCGAATGTCAGGAAGATTGGTGTTGAAGGGTTTGGAGGGCAGTCCCCCACATCAGAAGTTCAAAACTATCTATTGGAATCAAGCACACATAACACAAAGCCAGAATTTTTATTCCAAAACGGAAAAGTTTGTATAAATCAGGACCAATGTATATTTTGTAAGATCTTCTACCCCTCAAGTTCAGTATTAATTTTTACACAGACTTTACCTGTCTCTATCAGAGATTCCTGGTATCAGATCCAGTAGGGAAAGTAATATCGGTTTCGGATTGAAATGAGAAGCAAATATTTCGGAGCGACGATTAATTTATATTGGATGTGCGATCTCTTGGGGGCCAATATGGTGGCCCACGACAGTGAAGGATGTCCTGAGGGTCGTGGAGCGAAGCCTGTTGTGTACGAGCGTCTCTTCCTTGGACTGGAGGAAGACGTCCACATTACTCATTAAACAGGACTTGGAAGCTCCAAACGATCACAATACTGGAAAAATACGTTCACATCACTCTTTAAACAGAACTTGGAAGTTCTAGACGATCACAGTACTGAAGAAAGACGTACACGTCGCTCGTTAGGCAGGACTTGGGAGCTCCAGACGCGCACAATACTGGAGACACAAGAAGCAAAAATGCTCTGTTCCTCTTATATTCAAAGGGTTCCCTCAATTCAGAGCTGTGATTCACAGTTTTTTTGACTCTGTAGTCTACGTGTCTGAGATTATGAAATTCCCCCGTCACACATTCATTTTGAATTTCTTCTGCCTTCTGCCCTGTGTAGCCGTTGAAGTCGACTTCTTTAACACCAAGAAGTTTCTGTGTATTTATTGATATAAGTTTAATAATAAGATGTAGGTGGCAATACACGTCTGACTTACAGAATTTCTTCACCCAGGTCTTCATAATTTTCAATGGCTTTAGCAAAACTTTTTATTGGACATCGTTCACTAGAAAAACAACGGACTGAGGCTTGAAGGTGCGATGTAAATTGTGAAACTTACTTTTTTACTCTAGAGGACTCAGCAAATTTGAACATGCAATTGACATTTTTATTCCTGACTGTGTCTTTAGTTTGGGGCTCTCAGTTCTCGTGTTACTGCTATGTCATCCAAATGACAGTCGTTGTAACAGGCTGTCAGATTTGTTTACCAGTGAAATTTAAGCCAACTTGCTTGCTGTTAACGTGTAGGAAGATCATAGAAATAGATTCCCGACTTCTTTTATCTACCTTTTGGAACATTATGAAACATTTCATTGTTCTCCAAGTCATTCGTGGATTATGTTATTGTAAATTTTCTTGCTTAAAATGTATTCTGGTTACGTGCAGGACGTTAATACTCTTTAAATAACCACCAACTTGCATTCAGTTACATTTCAAAATTAAGATTACCCAAGAAACTCGTCCTTGGACTCTCCTATCACTAATTTTGGTGACCCTGGCTAATGACATTAGAGGAAAAAGCACTTTTGAGAGCCAAAATGACCTAATATTTGGCCAACCTTAAAGTAAATCAGGATTGGAAATTTTGTTGACAGCAAGAGCGTCAAATTAAGTTATCTGGTATGCGCTGAAATTCTGAATCGTATGATTGAGCCGTCTATTGTCTGGACAGGAGCAATAGAGTTCATGGGAAATAAGCAGAAAATTCGAAAATTCAGTAGCACTGAGTTTGGGATTGAATCACTCTAAATGTCGTCTCGAAATTGATTGAATCTGCGTCAGTCTTGTCGGTAGATTCTGATTATTCCTGGAGCCGGAAACTACAGCATCCCATGCTGCATTCTCTTGACTAAAGCAGATTGTTGAGTCACGTGCATTTGGAACTAGGTCAAACCCGTCTCAAGAAAGTTGTAATCACAACTGATATCTGCATGTAGCTTTCCAATTCCTTTTGCTATTTCCCTTTTCTCCATGAATCTAGATCAGAATAGTAACCCATTTATATTTAGAATTCGTTACCATACTTCCCTCTCCCTCCTTCCTTCACCCCACCTTGACCTAACCGTGCTTCAGTACTCGACAACTATGCGTGGGCGACAGCATTTTCTGCTTTAAACATTCGTGCGTCAATCCTACAACCAAATGCCTGGGAGTTCGCACCTCATCTTGGATGTTACTGAGCTGACGGTTCATTTGCATCAATTATATGTAATGGGCAGCATTCATTATGATGTCACAAACAGTATCAACGTATCTTAATCAGTATCAACGTATCATTTATTTATAAGTTATTCAGAGCAATTTTTCAATAGAGATCGTAAAAACTTGCATTAGTAAGTTCATCATTGCGTTTGTATATTGTTCAAATGGTTTTCCAGGTATTACAAGACTCTGAAATCTCACAACTATCAGGTTTTAAACGAACATTATATGTATGCAAAATTCCGTTTGTTACATGTACAGTAATAGTTTTCAAGCTTTAAATTTAAGTTATTTAATAATTTTACATATACTATGATAACGAAAACTCTAGGCTGTTACTCGCTCTCTTGCCCTGCAAGCATTTCCAAGTAGGAAAATTGTGCGTTGAGGCAAAAAAGGTTTAGTAATTTAGTCGAGCCTTTAACTCCAGTATTCCAGGTCGGAGTTTGGCAACCATCAGAAGTAGATCTTATCTCATTTCCTTTGATTTTAAACTCCAAATTTTATTCAGATTGCTCTATGATCAAGCTCGAAAGCTTGAAAATGTGTTTTGACAACTCGAAATTAGACATTGGTTGCCTTTTTAGTAGATCATTGACATAACGGATTAAATTGACCTAGAATTATACCTTATAAAAAACTCGGGATTTGTTAGTATCTACATGTGTATTCTTGAGATAGAGTTTGGTATTGAAGCACTATTGTAAGATTCCCATTTAGAAAAACATTGTTTCGTAATCCAGTGAGAGGAAATGGGAAGCGGAAAAGAAACAGTTTCTAAATTCGTGAAAACATTTGTTCAAATTACACACTGTTCTGAAACGAGCTCTTTCCTAGGATCCTCTGTACATATATACTGATGTAGAATCATGTACTGTAGGCAGAGGCTCTATATTTTTAAGCGCCGTTTTTTGAAAGTGAGTAAAGCCTAAAGACATACTACGGCCTTCGAAGAATTCAGGTGCCAAATTTCTCCCAAAGTAGACTACTTGTGATGATCTAGTGCACATGTAGACAACTTGTGATGATCACGTGTACAAGTAGGGTACTTGTGATGATCTAGTGCACATGTAGACAACTTGTGATGATCACGTGTACAAGTAGGGTACTTGTGATTGTCTAGTGTACATGTAGACAACTTGAGATGATCACGTGTACAAGTAGGATACTTGTGATGATCTAGTGTGCAAGTAGGGTACTTGTGATTGTCTAGTGTACAAGTAGACTACTTGTTATGATCTAGTATACAAGTAGACTGCTCGTGATGATGCAGTATACAAGTAGGCAATTTGTGGCAATATATTAAACAAGATAGCAGGCTAGAGTTAATGTAGAGCGAGTAGGGGAACTTCTAAAGCTGTTTTCGCGACGAGTTCCAAGAACACATGTACATTTCCTGCATTGATACGCTGTATTTAGTCGTCTCCACCGGTGAATAGTCAACACTTATAACGTAGAAGAGTGAACACTTGGTAGTGACTGGTCTCTGTAGACTACAGTTTTAATTTGATTGACAAAGAGGAGTTACAACTCATACCAGAGGCTCTTTTATTATGAGGAATGTTTTTCTGCATCGGCGAGCTAAAAACAACGTTGCTGAGAAATGATAAGCGATTCCATTGGAGGGGAGAAACAAAGAGCTGTTTTTTCGTCATAATCTGTATTTCTTTAATGTGTACCCAAGAAAAATTTCTTCAGAATATCATTTAGTGACACCTCTTTTTTCCACATCACACTCCCTGCACAACATTGTGCACACGAGATTCCAGATCCTGCCAGCGATGTTCCGTTAGTTAAATTAATTTAAAGCATTTCCTGCTCGTTATGAGCGTTTGGACATGATCATGAAATCTGAAGAAAGCAGAAGTGATTGTCGAACCAGTGGCTGTACCCATCCTACTTACATCTTTGCATCCAGAGGTATTGATATTTACATCACCGCCTGACAAAGACAAAACCCACGCCTCTGGAATCTCACCGTCAAACTTGAGGGAATGAGTGCCTTTCTGACCTCCGAATTAATTATCGTCGAGGATTTTGTTGCATTAAAATCGAAATGCATTAAACATGAGAACAGAAGAATTGTGCTTAGAATTTGGAATTCGTTGGAGTTCGTTGGCGAGCACAGTGTGCGGTGCTATTTCGCGAGGCAGCCAGTCATAATAGTATCGTAGAATTTCATTGACGTCAGAAGGAGTAAAGAATTATAGAGTTATAACATTTTTATGACAGTATCGCTGCCTCAAGTCTGAATATTGTATTTATATCTTTGATGAAGCATATATTATAGATTTCATTGTAGAAATATACGTTAGCAAGAGTTTAATGGTGTTATTTATTGGTTATGGATGGTAATCCATATTCATTTTGATGTTATTGTCCAAGTCCTATTGTTAAGAAAATTATAGTCTGATTCTAGCTGGTTATCTTCAGGATATATAGCGTAATGTGCTATTTTAAATACATACTTTATACTCCAATTGTATTTTCCTCAACCTTTGTACTTTCCCTGGTTTAGTAAGCCAAAACGCCATCGAACGACTTCACAACTGAGGAAACATACTTCAGCATACCACATGGAAAATTTATGAGCATGCTCGTGGCCTTCATCTGCAGTAACTTTCAATTGCCTGTTGTGAAGAGCAGGGTCTCAATTTTTAGCCTAGTTAGGAGAAAAAACAGGTCTATCTAGTAGCTACAACGTGCCACTCCAAAATACAGTTCCCTGGCATTTTCCAACCTTCCTGTATGCTGGAAGAAACTGTTGCGTGACAGGAGTACATAGCTAACCAAAAGCAGGCATCAGCCCTTCCCAAAGTTCTTCATTTCATTAAATGGGAGCTTTGTGTCTCAGTGCTTGTCGCAATCATACAATAAATGATTAAAGACTCAGGCACTGCATACTGGGGTCAAACCACAGAACAAGTCTCGTCACTGTCCTCTAACGATCAAACCTCACCCTTAGGCCAAGCAGAAACTCAATGTAGTACTGATTTTACGTTTCGCCTGATAATAAATTTGTAGAGAAAGTACGTAGTGCTGCAAGAACATAGTGTTTAGAAGATAGATATACGCCACGTAGTGACCTATAGGTGGTGATCGAATGAGAACGCGTCCCACTCGCCACTTCAGCTACACCCACGCAGGCCACGTGTTGTTTTGGTTGAACTTTCAATTCGTGCTTTCGAACGAGTGGAATCCATGGCGCATTAAAGTTATGGGGTTGTCACTAAATAGATCCGACTTTCTTTCACACAAATTCTATTTCTTCGACCCTTCGATAGATCGGCATTAGTCTACATGCCTCGCAATCGACGAGAGACTAAAGAGTGCTGCATGGTTAGAAACTTTGGAAACATTGTTAACTTAAATATGTAATATTTGTTTATTCTTAAATAAAGCGTGTATGTTCTTCTCTGTCAGGCCTGACTTCTTTCGTGGTGCCTTATACGCGTGTCAGTTCAACATAGATAAACAGAGATAGGATGTAGGATTATAAGGACTTAGATGCATAGATTTAGCATATAAGCATCGAGACATATATAAATAGATCGATAGTTGCTTTGAACTTTAGTTTTACTTAATAATGACGGGTTAAATATAGTTCTATTTAGTTTTGTTCCTTCCTGATCGGTCTGTTAGTTTGAGTTAAAATTGTTAATGTATTAAATTTATTTCATTTTTAGGAGTAGATTTTTTAAATTGTAAATTACTGTTATTCAATGTTATAATCTTAATATTCATTTCTTCCTGAAATAACGGTTGGGCTGAAGTCTGAGGCCCTTCCCTGAAAGAACCTTAGGTTTGGGAATTTTGCCCTCACAGTGGTGACAACTAGTTGCTTGAAATCCAAAACTCTTCAGAAATGAACGAGAACAAGCTATGGGGCTTGCTTCGAAAAAATATTGCGACACTTGTTGCTTTACACTGTCGGAGAGTTATGGTTTTACGAATAGTATTCGACAATTTGAGCTAGAGTCAGAATCTTTTGAAAATACACAAAACAATTTACGCTTGGCTATCATTTTGGAGGTCGATTACTGAGCATTTCCAGCAATCCTCCATCCTGTACGTATTCGTTAACGAAATGCACAGAGTTTCGAATTTTTGTCGCACAAATTGTTCACAGTAGGAATTGGTTCTTGCGTGTAAAATATTGGTTGTATTCATAAGACCCGAAACGCGAGTCAGAAACAACAGAGTGAAAACTAACATTTGAGCAATCAATTTTTTCTGCCTGAATTGCTGCTGCCAACGAAAAGTGTGAAATTGTAGCGTCGCTCATTGTGTTCGGGGAGATCAAAATTTTTGGAAGATTTTTTAATACCTTCAAATAATGGAAAATTAGTCGTGAAAATTAAATGGGGAATCATTTCAAGGTGCTTCATTTTGGCTTATACTCGTCAAACTGGATCCTCATTTTTTCAGTGAAGTAGTAAAATTTCTCATTCACAAAAGTGGTTTGAAATAAGTAAAAATAGACGTGAGATGCTGCTGATGTCTTTGTGATCTATATTCAAACATGATGGACTCTTTCCTTATCCCTGGGCAGGAAATTTCAGAGAAGTAATAAGAAATTTGTCAGTACACTCACAATATTATTGAATGCGCGAAAGAGGATCAAAATTAGGGACTTTTTTCCATTTTCAGAATCTCTGGGAACTGCCAGCATGTGACCAAATGTTCCAGTTCGTAGGGTTGGCAAGAAACATTTGGGCAATTTTCTATTAAGTCTGGTGCGCACAAACAACTGGATGCTGTCGCTTGGAAAACAATAACTGTGGGGACTAGTTCACATTTTCCACGCAAATCGACGGCCCTCCAGAAAGAATTTGCACCAAAATAACCCGATTTGTCTGCAGTTAGTGAAATTTTCGAAATGCAGGAATGTGTGCAATTGGGCCACAAAATGTGGCCGAGTACGAAATGTTGCCGCTGATGTTTACCAAACCAATTTTTCAGGCTATACGAGCTCGAGTTCAGGCCACGGTAGAAAAGTAAAGGCTACGGAAGAGAAAGTTAAATTTTCTCAAGAGCGTTTTAGACGTGATTGGCGCCCTCGAAGAAATTGCACATTTTGGACCGTAATTTAAGAATATTTTTTTGCAGTTTGCTGGATTCTAATCTGAATTCATGAGCACTTTATTAAACTAATATAAACGTACGCACTTTTGAAAAAATGCTGTCAGTTCACCACGCATGTGGGCTACTTATGACTGAACATGAAAACTAATAAACGGAATTTTCGAATAAGTTGTAAGTGGAATGTAAATATTAACTTAGAAATACCGTCGTCTCTGCGCAACGTGTCCAAAATTAAACCAGTTTTGAACGCTGTAGCCAAAGTTACACCAATTTGGAATGCTGTAACCAAAGTTAGGCCAATTTTGAACGCTGTAGCCAAAGTTACAGAAGTTTGGAACGCTATAACGACCAATTTGCAAATATTGCAAGCCTATACTTGACAGCGCAGTGCAGCTGTCTTTCATTTGAAATAAAATTGTGCTTACTGAGAGAACTTTCACGGAAAAAACGTCGTGATAGAACGCAAGTTCGTAAATTGCAATTGCAGAGGCCGATTTTACTTGCTCTTAATCTTGAACATAATTGCATGTAGGACTCAGCAGCTGTTGACAGACGCCTTGTCAGTTGACACATGAAGCATACTGACTGCAACATGAAGTCTGTAAGGAGCAATATGATGTCTGTTAACAACAGAATACCTGTTGACAGCAACATTACTGCTGATGGCACCAACATGACGAGTGATGACAGAAACATGACGCTGGTTGACAACAACATGACGCTGGTTGACAATAACATGACGCTGGTTGACAAAATTATGACGCCTGTTGATAACAGCAAAACGTTGGTTCCTAGCATGCAGGACTTTGCTGTTGACAGCAATACTTAAGCACCAGCTCTCTTTGTCTTTTGCTCACCAGCCAACGCAAGACTCGCTCTCAGGTATGACGATCCACGTTTTGAACTAGGAACTGGTGAACAGAGTATGTATTTTTCTGGGAACTCGCGAACGACTAATGTTCTGAAATAGCAATTCGTGAGCAATGCAGAAGGAAAAGTAGAGATTGTTCAAAGAACTGAGACTTGTTCAGATGATGCCCTCTAAAAACCAAGTAGACTTGTTCAGATGATGCATTCTGAGAACCAAGTAGACTTGTTCAGATGATGCACTCTAAAAACCAAGTAGACTTGTTCAGATGATGCACTCTGAGAACCAAGTAGACTTGTTCCGATGATGCACTCTGACAACAAAGTAAAAACATGACTAGACACTAAACCAACGACAGTCTTTAGCTGAAGGCAACAAAAGAGTAAGAAGTCTCAAAAGTATCGGCAAACTTCCAACAAGTAACCTTTGAAGCTCTCATTCCTGCAACAGGGAAATTGAACAAAATAACGACAAAACCTTGTTCAAATTGAATTAATTTCTAAATAATTGAAGTGAAACGATAGTTGTGTTAAATATATATATTTTAAAATACTTTCATTTCTATCAATATATACAGTTTATCTGAAAATTCACAGTACAGTTTCAGGAAAGAGCTGTGGCTGCATATCAAAAACCTTATCGTTTCTCGCGAGAGTGATTTTACATAAAATTACGGAAATACAATTCATTTTCAAACTGAAATAATGTGAGCTCATTTTCGTTCCCGTAAACTTTGATTAAAAAATTACGTACGACAATGTTTATGAGTCATCAAACTTTCTGATGCCTGTGAACTGGCATACAAAATACAGCAGGCTTTACCGGCCTCAGTACAGACACTTTTCGTCTTCCTGGTTATTATACGAGTCTAAGTTCTATTTGTATGCTGGACATCAGTGTGAGACTGTCATACTTATTTAAACGTCTATTTGAACCTGTCACATATATTTTAACGTTCATTTGAGACTATCATACTTATTTTACCGCCTATTTGGGGCTGTCACACTTATTTTAGGGCTTATTTGAGGCTGTAATACTTATTTTAACGTGTATCTGAGGTTGTCATTCTTATTTTAATATACATTTGAGGCTTTTACACTTATTATAGTGCCTGTTTGAGGCTGTCACACTTATTTTAGTGTCTGTTTAAGGCTTTCACACCTATTTTAACGTATATTTGAGGTTGCCACACATATTTTACCATCTATTTAAGTCTATCATACTTTTAATTGTCTAGTTAAGGCTGACACTTGTTTTTGTGCCTGTTTGAGGCTGTGATGCTTATTTTAACGCCTGTTTGAAACAATCACACTTATTTTATTTTTGATTTGAGAATCCATCAGACACAAACATTTTTCTTACATGCCCTTGAGAATGATATCGATGGTAAGCAATAAAAAACATCATTGAGTGCGCGCAAAAAGTTGTAATTGATGCTTGAGACAAACCTTGCTTACAATTAAGAAGTTTTATGTAGATGGGTTAGCTATTGTAAGAAAAAGATGTGGATTTTTTCTAAGCTGGTCAATTACAAACCTGTATATGAACGAAGCAGCCGCATAGAATAGGGGCACCTGAACAGCGGCAATTTGTAGGTTGTAATTTTTAGCTAAGATGTACAAATATGCCCTCACGATGCAATATAAAAAACGCTGCAGAATATTAGTTTTAAAAATACCATTATATCAGTCAAAAAATTTCTAAAAATAAATTTAAAAATATAAGTTTTTCAAATTTTTAAACAAACGCTTCTCTAGTCCCCCACTCCGTAGTTATTTATTTTTTGCTGAGTTCATTTCTTCAGCTGAAATTGATGTGGAGAACAACCTGTAAAATCATCAACATTTAAATTCGCGTAATTTCATATCAGGAGTATAAAATTGTAGGCAGAACCTTGATACTTTTCATCAACTTCAATAAGACACTTGACATTCGGTCTCTGGTGCCTCTGTGGTGCAGTAGGTGTGAAGTAACGGTCGAGTTGCGATTCAATTCTGCGTTAAAATTCTCGAAGCATCAGCGTTAGCTGCCAGCTGCCTGCCTCGCATCTCTGCAAGTCCTGAAAAAACCGCAGCGCTCAATTTTCCTAAGCCGATTATCCTGACCCTCCCTTGAAGGGCCTTTTCAAACTGTGCCACAAATATTTACGTCGTCACAGAATTTTCCTTGTCCTTTAATACACTCAAGGGACAGAGTTAAAGAAGCAAGTTTATGTTCAGTTTTTATGAAGCTTCGAACAAGTTTTTTTAGCATCAGAGCTGTTAAATTAAAGGCAAACAAGGCGACAGGTATTTTGATGCAACTCACCCTCTATCATGATGAAAGTCCCCTGCAAAGCCAAACACAGGCAGAAAATAAATGATCCTAATTAGTGGAAAATTTTCTTGCGGTTGTTTTACAAAACGTTTTCCAAGAAACTTGAAAGCACTATTAAAAAAAAACAGATGATAAGCAAGGAGACAATGCTGTCGCTTTCCAATCAGACGTGTAATACATTCTTTCAATGCACGAAGAGGGTGAGGAGAATGACTGCATGGAAATGACAGCCGGATCCTTTCATGCTGACCATAATAATGAGCAAAACTGTGTACATCTACCGCCTGACGGTAGACAGGGAGTTTTTTTGCACAAGAAAAAATTTACCTGCCCTCTCAACTGACCTCTTCTTGACAAATACTGATGGTACATCAGCCCCAAACTCGAAACACGTTAGAATGAGAAAACAATGCCGCTAATCTGTGGTGTGTAGTGGTACTCCAAAACACCATATCCCAAGAAAGCGAATCAGGCCAACTAATAACCCTCCTTGGTTCTCACAAGAGATTAAACGCCTCATCAATGCAAGACAACATTCGTACAGAATACTCAAACGATACCTAACAGAACATCATCGTCAAGAACGTATACACGCCTGCGGGGCTGTTAAGCGAACGATAAAATCTACAAAACGAAATAAAGAAATTACAGTTGCAGCACAAGATAAAACTAACCCGAAAAGCTTCTACAAATATGTGAACGACAGACGACTCAAAAGAGACACTATTGGACCACTGATTGATTTTGAGGGCTCAACTCAAACGAACAACAAAAGCAAAGCCAAAATTTTTAATACATACTTTACTTCTGTGTTCACTCACGAAAACTTAACTGAAATCACCCAACCTCATGCTTTAAGCCCTCAGGAAATCCTGTCAGATGGTGTATTTACAGTGGAAGAGGTAGAGGAACAGCTCAGCATTTTAAACCCATATAAGTCAACCGGACCCAAAGGCCTTGGTCCCCGGTTACTCAAAGAAACAGCCGAAGTAATAAACGAACCTCTAACAAACATCTTCAATCGATCTCTTGAAACTGGGATAGTTCCGGATGATTGGAAGCGGGCAAATGCCACTCCTATTTTCAAAAAGGGGAACAAACAAATACCTGATAACTATCGTCCAATCAATCTAACATCTGCCATCTGCAAAACAATCGAAAGACTACCTAAAGTCCGATTCTTAACCGCTGGAGTTAAATTCGCAGACTTTGTGATTAGGTCTGAGAATCTGTTGTTCTAAGTTCTACCTTCAAATGCATGATATTAAAACCCGTTATTTTTACGGGCATGTACACTAGTTTACATTAATGTAGAAATTATTAACAGGGAATTTAGAAATTCAGGGACTTCTTGTTTATCTACCATCCCCATCGCGTTTACCTTAAATTATTCGATGGTAACTTGTTCATACTAACCCTCGTCAAAAAATCAATCAAATTTTGGTTCCCGAAAGTATAAATTAGAAAAATATGTACTTCAGAGTTTCCCAACACTTTCATGCGTTGTGCATATGCTGAGTGAACTTCTACCCAAATTTTGATAGACTTCTTCTGTCAGATCTGGGTGCAGAGCAAGTACTGGTAGTTCCTTTAGTATTTGCCTACGAGATGATGTCAATTAATATGTCTTTGTATTGTTTCTTAACTCGACAGCTAAAAATTTTAAAACCAATCGTGCAACATATCTCCACAAAACGGCTACCCAGATGATTTTAGAAAAGCGTGTGTGTATCTGAAGCAGAAACCTTGTCTGCACTTTACTATTAAATTGTGTCTTATTCAACACAATATTTTTTAAGGTTCTTGAAATCCAAATTCATATTTTATTTCCCTCGTCACAAAATGAACAGTTCTTTGCGACACTTTTCCTTGCACATGACGGCTTCGTTTTGTCACTACAGCAACGAAAATTATTCCAAACCAAGAAAACTAATTTCACAAAATCATGATTTCAATACATGATTTTATAAAAACATTGTGATAACACATTAATTTCAGCCTAAATAAAATTGTTCGACAAATGTTCACGGCAAAAAAGAGAAATGTTAGCAAATAGCTTTTTCTTTGCTAAATTTTAGCTTTCAAGATCAATCGCTGCGGGCCTCTCCAACACCTCAAAGAAAGTTCGATTTGCCGCAGAAATTTCATTGCGTGACCGCCTGAGAGCAAGTGTCGCTGCCAGTCAAAGTGTTCCCTGAAAGCGTCCTAAGTGCCAAGACTAAAGCAGCAAATTAAATTTTGCGGCTTAGTGAGGTGACAGGCTGAACTGCTGAGCTGCGGAATCGGGAACCATTGAACTGCTGAACTGATGAACTACTGATTTGCTGTACAACAGAACTGCAAAATTTCTTAGGAATTTTGTCTGAAGTTACCTCATGCTATGTTAGCGCAGATTGCTAGGCCGTCTCTGATTGCAGTGCTACCTCAGATTGCTAGGCAGCCTCAGATTACAAGGCTACTTCAGATTGCTATGAAATCTTAGATTCCAAGGCTAATTCAGACTGCTGTAAAAACTCAGATTGCTAGGTAACCTCAGATTGCAAGGCAAGCTCAGATTGCAAGGCTACTTCACATTGCTAAGTAACCTCAGATTGCTATAAAACCTCAGATTGCAAGGTAACCTCAGATTGCTAAGTAACCTCAGATTGCTAGGTAACGTCAGAATCACAGTTAATGTCTAGAGAAAAAGATAAGGCAAGTTATCCAGTCCCGCCGCTCCGCCTAGCCGCCGCCTGGAAGATCAATTTTCTGCTCAAGTTCTGCGTCCTAATGACGTCTTCTTTTCAAAAATCCATTACCGACCAGCAAAATTAGCTTAAAATGTGGCTAGGGCACAATACCTGTCTCAGAAAAGGGAATACGGGTAAAATATGAGCAGGCTAATTCCCCTCATGGTACGCTCGGGACATATGTATGGCATGACTAGACGATATCGTTGTTAATTCTAATCAGGCCTTAGAAGCAAATTCTATTCAGTAGACGGAAACATAGTTGAGGCAGAGTCATTAATACGCGTATAAGCAACTGTTGTAATTCCGAGGGCCTATTGGAACGCATGTAAGGTGCCGTAAAGGAACTCGTACAAGGTGCCTTATGATAACTTGTGTAAGACTCCTTATAGGAACGCCTGCAAGGCGCCCTATAGAAACGCCTGCATGGCGCCTAAAAGGAACACCTGCATGGTGCCTTATACATATGAACAACATTTCAGCCTTACTGCTGGAAACTCAAACTGTTACATTAAGTTGTACGCAATTTTTTTTCGAAGTAAATGTCCCTTTACAATTTTTGCGCACTCTTCGTGTCTAGTTTGGCTTTTATTGTGAGAACATATCCATTGTGTGTGGTATTGTCAGCCACTGTGTTCCTGCACTTGAGGATCTTAATAATGAAGCATTTAAAACACATTCTTGCGTATTTTATACATTAGATATATTGGCTTGAACTGTTTCTGTGTGGGAACGAGCACGACATCAATACACGGGGTCTGAACACACTCCTCGTATGACACCAGCCTGCTGCTCCGATTTCCTGCTTCGAACTCAGATTTTATAACATGCGGGTTGTTGTGAAGAGGACGGTAGGTTTGAAATCTGCAGCCAGGAAATTTGGTTCTGCTTCAGAATTAAGAATTAATTTTCGATTTTGAACAAATTTCAGCTCTTGATAACTGCAAAAATGAACGGAAAAGCTCTGCAGCGTACAAACAAATTAAGGATTTTGCGCTTTTGAAGTACTTAAACTCAGCCTTTCTATGAAGTAATTACATGAGATCCCTATAATTTTATTTTAATTTTTCTCTAGTTTTCCCATTCCAAAATTTTTCGTCCTTCCAGTTGTTCCAAAGTGAAGCGTTCGCAAGAGCACAGCTGTGCTGGGCAGCCTGCGAACAGTCAATGGCTGTGCGCACAAACTGTCACAAACAAAAATGAACAACATTTATTGAATTCTTTTGCTTCAAAGTTTTAATTGGATAACCTGAAAGAAAAATTTTTGCAAGTCTTTTTCGCAAGGAAATAAAAGAACAATGAAAATTTCATTCAAATGATTTGAGCCTGTCTGATACTCTGCTTTTGTTCGTGACCTGGATTGTTGTCATACAGCTGCTGCAGGCTCGAGAAGTCTGTGCAATGCGATGGAAACGCAATGGAAGAGGGAAGACGAAGTTTGGAAAAGAAAGCATCTATTCGTTTGGAACTAATGAGGACAAAACATATACTTTTCTACCATTCACTGACCATCAACAGCAACAACAAGGCATAGTGATTAGTAAAGTGATTAGTAAATGGTAACAATACGTCGTAAATGGTCAGTATAGTGTTGTAAATGGCCTGTATAATGTCATAAATGCTCAGTAAAGCGTCATAAATGGTCAGTAAAGTGCCGCAATGATCAGCAACACGTCGTTAATGGTCATCAACACGTCGTCAATGGTCATCAACACGTCGTCAATGGTCAGCAAAACGTCGTCAATGGTCAGCAACACGTCCTCAGTGGTCAGCAACACGTCGTCAATGGTCAGCAACACGTCGTCAATGGTCAGCAACACGTCGTTAATGGTCATCAACACGTCGTCAATGGTCAGCAACACGTCGTTAATGGTCATCAACACGTCATCAATGGTCGGCAACACGTCGTTAATGGTCATCAACACGTCGTCAATGGTCGGCAACACGTCGTCAATGGTCATCAACACGTCTTGAAAGTAGTTCATAAAGACGTTCGAATAACTACACATATTGTGTGCCGGAGCAATAGTTGCGCTCGGTCTGAACTCGTCACAACGAGCCATGAATGCTCACTCAATTACATATTTTGTGCTATGATTCATACACAACATAGTCATTTTGAGCCCGTAACTTCATTGCATTAATTGGGATCAATGAGCTGTTGCTGTTCTTATACTTCATTTTTATGAAAATAATTTTTGCTTCATCTCCTTAGCATGGTATTTCAAATATAAAAGCTCTATAGGCATTCATGTACAAATCATCCTCTATATTTAATGCATAGAATTTCCTGATTTAGCAACCATCCGGGAAAGAGGCTCCAGCTCCATGCATGTAAAACTTAAATACATATAAATAGTTTAATCTGAATGTGGTAGACATATGTATAGAACATTGAACAAAATTTGGAGCAAACACTTTCAAATTTCCTTGCCCTGTGATTCCTAATGAAGGCACTTCATCAATAAAATGTTGACAGATTCTCGTAGTTCGAAAAGATTGCCTAGGCAGTGGCATCTGCTGCGGTGGACAAGCTGCTATAATCTGGGAATAAGTAAAAACATCTGTTGTGGTGTAATTGTAGTATCTATCACCATAAGTTTATCAGTGCGTTGTACTTTTATCGGTTGTACAGGGTGTAGAAAAATGATCTGAAACATCTGTAGGTTTATTAAATGCGAAATGTACCAAAGAACGAAAAAATGTACATTTACGTTTAAATTTTGCTTGTTAAATAATTTCATATTATTTCATTTCTTTTCTTTCGTATTCACGTTTTTCATTCTGTACTCTATTTCGATTTTATTGAACCTACAAAGGTATGAAGTCATTTTGCCCTTCACAGCTCGTTTACTTGCAGGAAATGTACGACTAGACACAACTCCACAACTCCCTTCAACACAGCCATAACCAGACAACTCGTGACAATATCAAACAAGTGAAATTCGACCATAACTCTGAGATTCTGAAAAATAAAAATTCTGAGCGCATAAGAGCTCGAAGCCTACAATCACTCAAACCAAATAGTCCTGGAAATGAAAAACATCCCCATTAAAAACAAGCACCTGTGTTTTGAAATCAGCGTTGGATATTCTTTGCAATATTCGAAAGCTGGAAAATGATTGCCAGCTTCTTTAGCGTATCATCAAAATTCGTAAGTTTTTGACGAATTACAATCCTTTTCGTGTCGGTTCAATCGTTATCTAGTGATAGAAGCCGAAGATTTCTAATAAATTAATGGCCTGCTACATGCATACGAGACTGCTTTGGTTAATCTTGCAGCAATTGAGTAGAGCAAGATTGCTGCTATGACTCGACTGTACATACAGTGTCATTCAGCTTTGATAATCTTCATTTTTTAGTATCATAATTTTATTAGGAAATTAATTTTAAATCAATATCTGTATCATTTGTATAAGTTAATTTTGAAAATAATTACCAACACACTGACTCTCAAGGGCTATAAATAGATATCCAGTTCATCACGCGTAGAAGCAAGTAGTATTGCTGTGTACAATGACTTCGATACCACAAGCTGTCTATCCTTGCTTTAGTCAATAAGCTCTCAACAAAGAGACACTTTCAATGCCTTTCAACTTCACTATTTCTCAACATGACACGTCAACGACCGCTAACTCGCACTGAGAATCTTTATTTTTCATCTGTAGACTAGACGTCTTTTCACTCAAATCTATGAGTGAAATTTACACCGGAACATCCCTTCCTTGATTTACTACGTGTGAAATTTAAAATGCTCCACCCGTATCTGGTGACTGTGTTTGACGACTGAGCTTCCCCAAGTCTCATTAATTGGAAGGGTTGAACTCGTCCACGACATGAAAGCTTAAAACTCCTCTCGCAATCAATCATCAAGACTCTGTAGGATCTGGGCCTGACAGCATACATCAAAAGACCGAAGCGCGCATTTCACGAGTAGCTCATACCTAAAACTGTATTTATTGCCTCTATTCAAGCATAGAGGTATATTTTCTGCGTAAACTGTGCGCCGTCGTTGGGAAGTTGGACATGTTCCTCGCTTTGTTTCGAGTTAGTGCAGAGAATTTTATTTAACTCCTATTAATAACATAACATAGTAACACCTGACGAAACAATACAATTCATTTCAAAGTCATTAATTATTGCTAAATGCTAAACTTTGTAAGCACGACAGCAGTAAGCTTAAGTTGCTGCCTCCAACGTAATATTCTGAGGATTGGCGTTATTTGCAGCTCCAGGCAGAAAAATGTTGCTGATATCGAGGTCCTTTTACAGCCGTTTGTGCAAGGACGCTGGCAGTCAAAAGCTCCTCCCTCTGAAAGAACGATCGTAGGGTTTGTTATCCTGTTGAACCTGGTAGGAAGCGCTAGGGCATACAAAACGATGTTTTAAAATTTCCTGCTCTACAGTTAAATTACCTATCACTAGCTTAATTAAAAGTCTTATGCCGCTGTTCTGAAAAGTATGAACTGACGCTCATAAGCTGTGACAGTCGGCTTTTTTGCTGTAAGAATTTGGTCGAGCAGCCAGCTTCCTATTTGGAAAACTAAAACCGAAAATTACATCAAGATTAGAATTTCAAAGGAAAATTTACTCTGTTTCTGACATCGCCTTCATACAAGCTCCATGTTTTTGAAGAAAATTTTTTTACTCCCAAAACTTCAAATTGTAGTCAAATATGTTGAAGATGTAATTGTATGTTAATGAAGCCTTCGGATGAATCGTCAAAAGAATAATTTAGAATCAGAACAGATCAGTTTGAAGGTATAATCAGATATGAATGACTTCTGAGGCGTTCAGTCAGGCTTCTGGTTTTCACTTTCCTGATTTAGTGAGAAAATGGGCACCCATATTTACATGATGTTGAACGAAAAAAAGTTAAAACGAATTGTTGAATTTTATTCGAAGACACACGAGTGTAAAATTGATACACGTGGAATATAAGAAATGAAATTCATTTGAATTATGCTACTCTATTTTGCAGACAGAGAGTTATTTAATAAACTTGAGACATTGAGATATTCAGGCATTAATAAAACGGGACACTGAGACATTAAGACATTGATCTACTGAGACACTGAGACATTGAGACATTGAGACATTGAGACATTAAGACATTGAGACTGTGAGACACTGAGACAAAGAGAAAAAGAGACATTGAGACATTGAGACATTGAGACATTGAGACAATGAGACAATGAGACATTGAGACATTGGGACATTGAAACATTAAGACATTGATCTACTGAGACACTGAGACATTGAGACATTGAGACATTGGGACATTTAGACACTGGGACATTGAGACATTGAGTCATTGAGACATTGAGACAGTGAGACATTGAGACATTGAGACAGTGAAACACTGAGACAATAAGACATTTAGACATTGGGACATGGAGACAGTGGGACATTGAGACAGTGGGATACTGAGACATTTAGACATTTAGACATTGGGACATTGAGACATTGTGACATTGAGACATTGAGACAATGAGACATTGAGACATTGAGACATATAAGAGAGGCAGAGGGGTGAGTCTGTAACGGCCGTGACAGATGAGCTGTGCTCACGAAGCATCGCTCAAGGAGCATATATGTACCAGCCAAGGACTATTATAACCAGGACGTGCAACGCCACGTACCTGACTACGGTAGCGGAGGCCATTGCATTCTTAGTAACATAACATTTTCTATCGGATAAATTGATCAAAAATTACTTCTTTCAAGCAATAGAAGGGATAATAAGGTTTTACAGTGAATTTTAAATGGTTTAAAGCACGGTAATGCTTTGAAATACCAATTTTAATCGGACTTAACATGTATTATTGTATGAGCTTAGTGGCCACTTTATAGAAAGACGAGTTGCTGCAGTTTTAGACTTTACAAATTGATTATAGATAATCCTTTTCTAATACAAACAACCAAACATACAAACATTCACGCATATAAACAAACAGACATAGAAGCAAAAACCATTGTTGGGATGAAGTGTCTTAAACAGTGGTACTAATGCCGTTCTTGAACGCACTGAGCGTTAGTGGGGAACACAAAGTGGGCTTGTTTTCGACAATCACAGACAAACAAACAAAACAAAAACGTATATTTCCAATAAAGTTGGTACATAAGAAATGTAACAGCATTGGTTTTTAAAGATGCCTCATTATAAAATCCTTAAGTGGTAAGTATTCTATGCATAGTATCATAAATGATAGAACAGCAGTACCTACGGGTATACGTAAACATTCACATCACGCAATGAACGTTAAATATACGTGGGGAAACAAATGAAACTTCGCTTTTTCAATGATGACTTAAGAGGTAATCATTGGTGATACATATAAATTCTGACGTGGTAGGTATTATACGCATTTTAGGCGATAAGCGAAATATTTTCTTTAGGTACAGCTTAGACTTGACATCATTACATTTAACTGAATTGGATGTTTAACATCCGAGAAAGACCGAAAAAGGAAAATTATGAGAGCGAAAACTTAAAACATAAAGTTGTGATTGTTATTAAATTGAAATTCTATTTTATAATTTCTTGTTGACCGAATGGTATAGCTTGCTGATGATCGATTTAATTTAATCATTAATACAGTTATATGTATATATCGTGTTTAATATGAACGGGCGTTACATATCAGAGAAAGAGAGTAAAAAAATAAAATATAACAGTGAATGTTGCATTCACTGAAGTTGTCGGTCATGAACAAACACACAAGCCTTTCTTTCGATCTTGAAATAATCAAGTACTGCTTCTGCAGGTTACGTTCAGGTTTGAAAGCATCAAATGAAGTAATCTTATCCTTCTGAAGAAAATACCTCAGTAGTTGCTCTTCAGCTTTCGTCGGGCGAAGTGTGAGTTTTGGAGATGGCAGACATGAAACAGGCACATTGAAGATACTGTGCGGCGCCTGTTCTCCTTATTGTAATTACCCCGACAGTTCACAACCCCTCACTTGTTCGGCATTTTTAATACATATAATTAGCAATAAACTTTGTAAACAAACAGTATCCACTTAGAAATGCAGCAATGTGCCTCAAAACAAACAACAATCTCCGATTCAAACCGAGCGACAGACTACGACAATGTTCGCACTATGACAGATGGAGGATAACTGAACGCAGTGAACTGGCCTCCGCTCCAGCAGTCAGCTACATGGTGGTGCACGTCCTGTTTATAGTAGTCCTTGGTACCAGCAGTCTTGATTATTAGTATTATAATTAATTCCTTGAATTTTCCTGTATATATAAAATCCAGAAGGTAGTAATACTTTTCGTATTACTGTAGCAGTCATAGTTTTCTCATAAAAGTTATAAATTCCAAAGTCAGGTTGTAAATAATTTAAATTTATTGTCTCGTTTTCTCAATCCGACGAAGAGATAAAGAATAATTTGTTTCGTTAAAAAATTGAGCAATGGAAGTCCAGGCCCACATTTTTCGCAAACTTTCTCTCCAAACAAGGGGCATCGTACTTTTCTTTCGGAAAGTCAATCTTTCTTTTAAATGCAAGTCTTTCAGATGGAGTGTTGATGAAATAGACTCTGCTAGCGTGTTGATGAAGCGAAAACTCTGTTGGGGTGTTGATGAAGCACAAACTTTGTTGGCGTGTTGATGAAGCACGGACTCTGATGACGTGTTGATGAAGCGCAAACTCTGTTGGCGTGTTGATGAAGCGCAAACTCTGTTGGCGTGTTGATGAAGCACGGACTCTGCTAGCGTGTCGATGAAGCACAAACTCTGTTGGCGTGTTGATGAAGCACGGACTCTGATGGCGTGTTGATGAAACACAAACTCTGTTGGCGTGTTGATGAAGCCCGGACTCTGATGGCGTGTTGATGAAGCACAGTCGCTACTAGCGTGTTGATGAAACACTGTTGCTGCTTTCGTCTTGACGAAACACAGATTCTGCAAGCGTGTTGATGAAGCACAAACTCTGCTGCTTGAGCTGTCGTCTCATTATTCTATGCACAGTCTCACAGGGTCTGTGTAACCCTGACTTTGTAGAGACGTGTTGGTCTTACTAGCGTGATTGTTTAACGCATGCAAGCTAAAATATTAAAACTACTTTCTTCCTACATAAAATTATTATAAGACCCATCCTTCATTTCAAGGGAAAAAGGCAGCGTTGTTGCCCAAAAAAATGAATATGAATGAGCATGAAAGTGCATGAGAGTGCATGCATTTTCAATATTTCCTAGTTTAAAACATGGACAAGTTCAGGACAACTTTCAAAGTTTGTAGTCTGGTAATTCTTCACGGCCACAACAACATTACAGCACCAGTGTACTTTAACATGCAAACAGCATATTGAGCCATCACAAAGCTTCATTCTTCAGCTCTAAGGATAAACTGGAGACGAAAAACCGGAACGGCGATAAAAAACGTAACGGCGAAACGTCAGTTCCGGAAAATCGTGATGATAAAGTGGACCTCGTTCATCTCTAGTCGCTTAGCCAGGACTTGACATTTTCGTTCTCTGGTCTTTAGAGGAACGGATCTTCAAGCTGACATTCAATCCTTATTCCAATAACTCTGAACCTGTGAATGAAATATGGATGTGTAAGACTGTTTTTAGTACACAGATGGGCCAAATAAATGAATAAACATGTCTATTAAATACCTCAGGGAATAAAATATTTACATTAAGCGTGATAAATGCTAGTTAATAGAATGAAGACAGGTTAGACATTATTTATGCGATCGATTTCGTCAAAAACCCTTGCATAAAGGATGTTTTTTATCAAACTTGTAACCAGTAAGCTCTCCATCATACATAAAGTATTGTTTCTTTTAAGAAGCTTGATTCTCTGATGGTTTTTATAATTTGTTGAACAAATTGGAAGGTAAAAATAATCCGGATGAGTATTCAGTGTAGCAAAGTGGAAACAGTCAATAAAATACGTATAATATCCACTTTATGTGTGGTATGGGGAGTTGTTTCACCCAAAGTTTATTTATTTTAGTGTACTGTGAACTCAGTGAATATGACCAAAATTGCAACTCGTCTCTCCATTCCCTCTACGTGAGAAGACCAAAACTTAAACGTTATGAGAGCAGAAAATTAGAATTCCCTTAACGTTGATTCTAAGTCACTTTTCCATCTGGAGGTTTATGTTTCATTAATACGAGTATTATTTCGTGTACCAGATGCTAGTGAACGTTGATTTTGTTTAGCTAAGCTCCGATAGAGTTGCGGTGAGGGGTAGGAGGGGGTGAGTGAGGGGTAGGAGGGGTGGGAG
>VCRD01002788.1:7158-22546 GCA_006783055.1 Trinorchestia longiramus
GGTGGTGACCGTGAGCATGGTGACCTTTGTGGCCATGGGCGTCGTGGTGCTTACCACCCTGTGGATGAACATACGATACATTAAATCATATATTAAGACTTGAAAAGACCATACAAATATAATTAGCACCCTTGCCAGCAAGCAGACTCAAGTATAATGAACTCAAAGAACCGCTTGGACACCATCGAGTCCTCAATAAAGGAGAGAACAGAGGGCTTCTTTACAACTGGAGTTCAGCTCATGAATATTTTGCTGTATTAATATATTGCATGTTACAGTACTGCACACTGTGTTAGTCACGTGTATTCCTTCCAGTCATTTGGAGCCCAATTAGGTCACTGACACCTACAGCTCGAACAGAATGTTGTAATTACTGGTGTTCTCCTATACGCTTTAACAACGTGATGTTATCTTATGTCAACACTTAAAAATAATTGATTTCTTTGTACATAAATGCAGAGGGAATCTAAATGTATATTGTTGCCTCTGTTCGTAAGATATAATGTAGTAGTTAACTTTAAACCTAAACCCGCATCTTAAAAGGCTAATTTGATTCTTCCCGCTGAGTTCATGTGCTAGAACAGTGACAGAAAACTTGGACGTCTGAGCTATCGCTGTTTACTCCTGTGTATGCTTTCAAAAGAAGTTCAGAAAAGTATCAGCGTACAATCTGAATAATCAAAACAGTGTCCGATATTTTAAATCACTAGGGACTTTTGTAGATCTACTTCATGAACTTGCTGACTCATGACTAATATACATAGAAACACTAGAGGATGCAATATAATTTTAGTCGAGTGGATTGAAACCGGAATATTCCACCGTCGTATAAATGGTGGTGATAAAAACAAAGTCCCCAAAATAACTCTGCAGTCAAGTCTATCAAGCCACGTTTGACATACAACTCTGCAGAAATAAAAAAACAAAATAAAACCTGTGGAATCAACTCCACACAAAGAAAAACTCAACATTGGAAAAAATAAATAAATAAATATTCATTCTTTTCTCAAAGCTTTCACGTCCAAACCGTGTTTTGGTGTCCAATTCACTGTTTGACACTCAGGAATTATTTATTTTGTCTCTAAGCATGCCAATTAAGAGGCAATCAAGGCAACAACCTTGAAGCTGTGGTTCTTTACTGCCCTCAGTAGCTTGTATCACTCGCATGAAGTGGTACGAATGGGAATTGGGAGAGTTAAACAAATATTTAGAATTATTGAAGCTAAAAATTTGGCTATACGGGGAAAACTTTAAAATCTTTATATATCAACACTGATGATATTTCTAGGGACATCAGATGTACACAACAATGAGCATGCTAATAGCGACGAGTTGACAAATTTGAAAACCAGAATTGTAAGGTATGCAGATGTTTAGAATGATTTGACATTGTTTCACACTTCCTTAGTAATGGTCGTTCATACTCTGTACGAATACGTAGTAACTCGCTTTAATATCATATCATTGAATTTATTGAAAAATAGTATAACTTCATACTACTGGAGAAACCAAACTGTGTCACCACACCTCATCAGCTGCCCTCCTAAAATAGAGGGATCACTGAGACTAGTTTTGAACACCAACCTTAAAGCTGCCGCCACCGAAGCCGCCGCCTTTGTGGCCTTTGAAGAAGGAATCAAACCCATCGTGGTGGCCGTAGTGGGACTTGTGGTCGCTGTCATCGTAGAATTTCTTGTTCTGTCCAAACTCTTCCTTGTGGTATACATTCTTAAAGCCCTGAAGGAAGAAATTACAATTTTAAAATATTTTTTTAGGAACTAAATTCAAACAATGAGGTGCAAGTCTTTCACATGTAGTTTAGTGCTTGAATTCATGATATCGCAGATTTTACGAGATATTTAGGTGTAGTTGCGTTTAGTTGCGTAAATACGTGAGCAATTCAAGAGAAGGAGAGGGTCAGATATATTGCCCTATAAAAGACTTGCCTTATTCTTATGTCCCTTTTGCTGATGGCCTTCGGATCCCTGATGGTGGCCTTTGTGTCCCTTCTTGGCAGCATGATGGTGGCCATGATAATGGTCCTTGTGGTCGTGTCCGCCGTAGTGCTTGCCGCCCTTGTCATGGAAGCCCTGTCGTCATAAAAGAAAGTCTGGGGTCACTGCAGTCGCCAATACTGGCCATTGAATACTTATGTATTATATACTGTATATTTGTTACATTGCTCCCAGTAGAGTAGGACACGTAAATCCAAGCAAACACCAGGTATACGTGTACAAACCACTGAGATTCACGCGTATAACACTTCATTACACGCTTGTGATGCAACCACTAAATTCTGTTAACGTTTACTGAAACCAGTGAATGAAGACAAAATCTAGCATCTATTGCTATTACGCAACATTTGACCCTTCAAATCTGAAGGCATTTTCGATGCATCAAATCTTTTAAACAAAATCTAAAATGTGGATTTTCAGATGGCTAGCAACTCATATGACTCCAACTGTGAGTCATATGAGCTCCAACTGTTGTGCTTCTGTCCAATCGAACTCATGGTCATCAAATTCTACTCATAAAACGCTCAAATGCAAGAATACTTTAGTATTCATCGCACCATTTCATCCGGTGCCAAAATCTGACATCTATACACTATACAAACTTCAAATTAATTTCAAATAAAAACTGAAACGGCTTTATGAAGCACCTACACGGTTTGACGGTGAAATGCTTTTATGAAAACATTGCATCAACTGAGTGTTCTCTGACCATAGTTATGCTATGTCGGTTAAGTAAACATAAATACATGAAATATCAGAAAATACAGACTAATACGATATTTTAAGTGCAGTGTGTACCTTCATTGAAAAACTAGACTAAACTGTAATAAATTTCTCTGTACGTAAACTAATGAACACGTATATGTTAAATCAATGAGCCTCGCGATACTCACAGCATCGTGGTGCTTTCCGAAGCTTCCCTTGTGATGGCCGTGATGGCCATGCTCGTCGTGGTGGCCGTGATGGCCCTTGTGGCCGTGGCCTTGATGGTGGCTGGAATGGTGGTCACCGTGGTGGCCTTTATGGTGGCCGTGACCGTGTCCGCCGTGACCGTGTCCGCCGTGGCCGTAACCTGAGAAAGACATTAAAATGTACAAGACTTGGACGTCTGTTCTCCTCATGTAAGCTCAGGAAATCTAATCGAAAAGCCTAATTTCGAGTTTATATTTCCCTAAATTCAGTACATTTGTTCCATAAGTTGTGAAACATCTAATTTTTATGGCATCCTCACTTTTTTATGTCCCCCTCGCGCTGATTAGCCAATCAGAAGGTGCTGGTCTGCACCCCTCAACTGGGACCAGTTATGAGGACGTGCAGGAGTGGGCGACAGTAACAAACTTCGTCTTTACCCATTGATACGCAAGACATTTTGCGAACATACTTGGCCTAAACGCAATGTGCAAACCCAACATTGCTGTCTGTGAATGTTCCAAATATTTTATCCAGCGCCTGAGTAAACGTGAGAAATGCAGAAAGGTGCTCTGTCAATAAATAATCTCCTCACTCAACTCAACACTAAAGCTTTTTTGCTACGCCTGCCAATTTTTTGACTGGCGTACTTTCAACACAGGCACAAAATTGTTTTTAATACATAAAATTCTTTCCCATGCTCATGCAATATTTGCACTTCACCTCTAACTGACGGGCCTCAGTAGCCAAAACACAAGACGAGCCATGTCTCAAAGTCTAAAATAACATCATGGCTCGCATATCTGACTCACTGGACGACCAACTTCTCAATATCTCCAATGTCTGCCTCTCGTCCTACACAGTAAAACCATAACAGCGATTTTTGAAAACATGTTCTTTCAATGCTACTATATTGTCATGAATGTATTATTCTCTATAAATGTTAAGGATGGAGTAACCACGACTTTAGTGAGTGAACTACATATCTATTGACCGCGCTTGCTGAAATGGCTCCTGGAGCTTTGTTCTTCGACAACAGTAAATGCGTTAAATCTGTCTCAAAGTTCCCTGAAAGCAGTCAAATTAGAAATCAGGCATCTCTTAATGGGGGCTTAAATTCGCTTTCGCTGCGTCTGCAATTGATTTTGCTGCATCTGATCAGAGCGACTGTGCTGTCAGTATCTATGCACTAAACTAAAACGTTTTCTAACGCAATTGTTTCCAGTGCTGCTCCTCACTTTACCAATTTAGCATTCAATGAATAATTTTGAAGATTAAGTAATTCTAATAAGTCCACTGCAGTTCAACAGAAGCACAGAATTTCTTTTCCTATCGAAAAAAATTACATATTGAATTCGTTTGCTAGCACAGCTACTCGAGTCGGAGCCCATAAACGTTTTTTCAAATATGTTCTCCAAAAAAACCAACATTATGAACTGCACTGTTAATAGTAAATGTTTTCGTTTACAAAACTTACATCACTGATAGAAAACTTACTTCTGTACTTGGTTTCTAGAGAAACAAAACAACCCAACATTTCAGTTTTGAAATTACGTTTAAGCAGTACACAATAAAAAACTTTACTCATCGTAAATTCTTGTTAGTAAACTCACTGATAGGTTTGTATACCTACTTGTTATCAACATTTATTATCACACGCGTACTTGCTTACTTGTTTACACGAAAACCTGCTTCCTTAGTAGCATAGTTCTCTGTATTTGTGTTTTTCAGTTGTTTCTATCATCTCCGTACCTATTGATATCACTTATTGATTTAATTATGTGTTCACTCGTCTAACGTTTGAGAGTTCATAGATCTACCATTCCGTCTATAACTCAATTGATTATCATGTTCATTAGTCAAGCAAATTGTTAATTAGAAGGGCAGCATTCTCCCTTCATAATTTCTAGCACTAACCAGATCTGCTTCAACGTGAAGCAAATTGTTACTGATTTCTGTAATTACGAACTTATCAATCTTATTCTATCACAAAATAAATGGTCTGAGCTTTCCAAAAATTTAATTTCCCAAATCTAATTGAAACTCTCCATGGAAAATTAGTCCATACTCTTTTGTATCTGTGGTACCAAGATCTTCTTCTACAACGTAGATAAATTTCACAGAAGTTCCCTTGTCAAAATCTATGTTCTTCAAATATCTCACATAACGTCACCCACTAGATTGCTCACTAGTCCCTAACAACTTGCTCAGAAAAGTTATTATAATTTACCTGTGGCTGCAGTGTCCAGATCTGCCTCAACTACAGTGAAGTGCTGCACAGACGCGGAGCCCTGCGGTTCTGCTTGCCCTTCGCTTGCCTTATTTCCCCTCCCTTCTTTGCCTTCATTCTGCTTCTTGTTCGTCGCAGCTAAAGACTTTCCAGAATTTGAACCCAATGTCACCAGAGATGGTTTAGGTTTTGTACTTTCATCTCCTTCACTGATAGGCGTGGGTGAAACTGGCTTTTGATTTTGGGTTTGGGACCTTTTCTGGAGCAGGGAGGTGAATGCCGGAGCCTGGGCGTACGCTGCAGCGACGCCCAATACGAGCAGAGCAAGAAATAACTGCAGGCAAAACAGAACTTGTCTTATTAATCGTAAATAATGGATGCCAGTGAAACACGAACAGCTGGGAGTGTTTACGTGATTAGGCTTGCACTCAATGGTTACCTAATCTAGGGAGCGAATTCACATTTTTCTCATAGACATGTAATTTTTAGTGATCATAATATTATATTTTGTACAGTAAATATGTTACAAATTTTAAGAATTTCGTAAATAGCAGAGATTTAGAATTTGGGTTAGTCAGTTTTTAAAGTCTTTTTGTTCCTGATTGATTGCTAAAGTTATGCAGGACTTTAAAATACTTTGAGAAGATTGCAATGTATGATTTTATGTTCGGCCTTAGAATTGGCAGAGTAATGTCCTGAGAACCTTTGTAAACTGTGGATGAAATAATTCCAGCGAGTGAATAAGAATACTAGTGCATATCAGGCGCATTGTTGAGTGTTTATAGAGGATGTACCGCTGATACACTCATCACATGAACAAATATTCAAATGTTACAATTGCGAAATTGTATTTTGATCATCGTAGCAGATTTTGTCTGATATCAACTGTCAAAAGCGAAAGAGTGAAGGCTTCATCTTTCTTTTTCACATCCAGTAATCTAAATACACTGCTTTTTTGTCAAGTAGAGTACTCAAATACCACAGTACAATTCCTGTTCGACTTGTGATATTATAAAAAACATTTTCGATGGTACTGTGGTGTGTAACACTTCGTGTTATTAAACTTACTATGCAGAATATTCAGTTTTGAAAGCCCTAAATGAAAATTTTAATGGATAATATTATTCTAATCAAAATTACTGTTAAGATAGCCAGAGGAAAACGAATATTGGGAAATATTAAACATTGTAGAGACTTAGTGTCGTTTGAATGTTTTATTGTCATTTGCTTAACATGTTGCTTCTGTTTTCACATGACTTATGACTAATACTAGACATACCCGCATGATGGTAGTTGAGAACTAGTACCGTTACTGCCAACGACTGGAGCTGTTGTGACAAGTTGTGCTACGGCTCGCGTTATATACTCAACGCTGGACTGGTTGGTTGACGGTGACCTTCGCTACGCTAGGCGTGTAACCGCAGCAATGGAAGTCAAAACAGGGATTCTTAACAAGCAGGGCGAAGTAAATTCCCTGAGAGACACTTGTAGTTGAGGTGCTGATCTAAACCAACACCCCACACGTGACTGAGTGTGGGTAGTTGCTGGCAAATAGAAGGAGTTCCGGCTCCCGCTCCAGCATTACTAATTGGAAGCACCATCTATAAGTCGGTTCATGGGAGTGTGAGAAGTTCAAGTATCCTGAATATGTTTCTAGTTTAAATTTTTTTGAAGAAACTTTAGCGTTAGGAAATTACATTATTGAACCAGTAGGAAAAATAAAAAATTTAGGTGTCTGGTTTGATCAAAACATGTCTTTCACATCCCACGTGGAGAAAACATGCAGCAAAATTAACGGTACATTGATGTTCCTTCACCGCGGGAAGAACATACTTGACGAAAAAACTAGATTATTAGCTATCCAATCTTTGGTGTTATCCCGCTTTGACTAATATGTCTCGGTCTGGGGAGATATACCTAAAGGTCTTCAAAAAGAGCTACAGAAATGTATGAATTTTACTGCTAAAGTAGTGTGCAAAGGAAATTTCAGAAAGAACGATCATGCAACACTCCTCATGGAAAAGCTTAACTGGACCCCGATAGAACAAAGACTACTCATTCACAAGGTCAAATACGTATTTTCCTCTCTATATCGCCCTCAAAGTTCTGCCAACGTTGTTAAATTCTATCCACCCACTACCAAGGGTGTGAAACCTGATCGACGACACGATGTTAACATCAGTTTCCGCTCGTCCGATGCTGGACAAAGGGCTCTTTCAATTTCAGGTGCATTGCTTTGGAATAAACTGCCCACGCATATGAAGAAAAACCAATCAATTAAAAATTTCAAAAAAAAAGTGACACAACATTTTTGCATATCAAAGTAGCAATCAAATACAGAAATCTTAGCTCCTATGCATGATTAAACAAAATTAACTTTGTAACGAAACATGCTCCATATAAGTGTCTACCACGTGTTTGTGTCACACAACTTAAGTATAAACTGAAATAGAGCTAACAATATTCAAACGAAACATACGTATATGTCAAACTCGTGCTATAATTCCTCAGCTCTGGAGTCAAATCGACTAATTTAATTTTATCAAAAACCGGGATGTTTTTCACTTTGTACTTTTTTGTTTCTGTTATATTTCAGGCTTATAAATTGGTGCTTTTTTAACCTGATAAACGTTAACATGTTAGAAAGGTTTAATTTTCATAGAGCACAAAAAAAATTTCTTGATAGATAATGAATTGTGTTTTGCCTAAAACTAAATAAAATTTTATATAAATTAGTGTTTACTCTTCAGATTATTCTTCTTCCGAGGCATTTAGATGTATATATACATATGTATATATGTGCATATGTGTATGTGTGTGTATGTACATACATGTGATATGTGCATGTACGTATGCATGTGTGCGTATGAGTGTATGTATGTATATGGATATGTATATGCTTAGGTATGTATATATATATATATATATATATATATATATATATATATATATATATATATATATATATATGTATATATATAAATGTAATTTTTTACGTTATTTTTTTTCTTATCGAATGCATAGTCAAAAAATTTATCCGTCAATGTCAGTAATTGCTTTGCTACAATAAGTGACGGTGAAACCTCAGAACTTTAGTCTACTACAGCTTTTCTTAGCTATATCAACACCTAAGTATTGAAAATTTGACACATTCACTGTTGTATTTTATTTTTTTTTACTTTCTTTCTCTGATATGTAACGCCCGTTCATATTAAACACGGTGCTTACAGATAACTGTAATAATGATTAAATTAAATCGATCATCAGCAAGCCATACCATACGGTCAACCAATAATTAGAAATTACAATTTCAATTTAATAACAATCACAACTTTATGTTTTAAGTTTTCGGTCTCATAATTTTCCTTTTTCGGTCTTTCTCGGATGTTAAACATCCAATTCAGTTAAATGTAATGATGTCAAATCTAATCTGTACCTCAAGAAAATATTTTGCTTATCACCTAATATGCGTATAATACCTACCACGTCAGAATTTATATGTATCACCAATGATTACCTCTTAAGTCATCATTGAAAAAGCGAAGTTTCATTTGTTCCCCCATGTATATTTAACGTTCATTGCGTGATGTGAATGTTTACGTATACCCGTAGGTACTGCTGTTCTATCATCTATGATACTGCGCATAGAATACCTACCACTTAATGATTTTGTGATAAGGCATTTTTAAAAACCAATGCTGTTACATTTCCTATGTACCAACTTTATTGGAAATATACGTTTTTGTTTTGTTTGTTGTTAAACCCTATCTCGATCATGAGTCATGGCATTACGCGTTTTTATCGCTTACAGCTCACATAAACGAAGATTTGAAAATTAGAGTTACAAATTCAAAGACTAATCTAATTAAGTAGTTAATTCCAAATAACGTACGAACATTAGAGTTCATTAAAAAGTGTGCGAAGAAATTATCGGGCTTAAGTTTGACTAGCTGTTCAGATTACAAACATTCTCTGAATTTCAGGTACTGCCACACCTGTCCGGCAAGTCTTTGAGGGACTGCCAGACCTGTCCGGCAAGTCTTTGAGGTACTGCCAGACCTGTTCAGCAAGTCTTTGAGGTACTGCCAGACCTGTCTGGCAAGTCTTTGAGGTACTGCCAGACCTGTCCGGCAAGTTTTTGAGGTACTGCCAGACCTGTCTGGCAAGTTTTTGAGGTACTGCCAGACCTGTGCGGCAAGTCTATGAGGTACTGCCAGACATGTTCAACAAGTGTTTGAGGTACTGCCAGATCTGTCCAGCAATAGCATAACGTACAGTCAAACCTGTCTATACCCAAATAATTAGCACTCATCACTTGACAGCAGAACAGGTCTATGCTAACTAATGCTATGCCACACATACAAAATGATGATGCGTTACAATGATGCTAAATATTGCTATTCACACTGTTACTACCCAATCCGAATTTTTTCGTCGGTTTACCGGAGATAATCATCGATTTACGGTGATAATCATCGTTTATAGTAGGAACTTCCGACGATAGAAATAGTAGCGGTTATTACCGGTAATTATAGGTATTTCCAGACGATGAAATGTTCGCTGACGATATTGACCGGTCTTCACAGTCTTATTCCTACCGTCATTCCAAGCATAGGGAAAAGACGATAAAAATACAGTCTTTTTCAGATAATAATTATCGGTTTATCGTAAGATATCATCGGTTTATCGTAAGAAAAAGCGATAATTACCTGTTAATTCTGACAAAAATTAGCGCCGGTCAGACGATAAAATTCGGATTGGGTAAATAATGCTGCGTCACAGTGATACTAAATATTGTTATCATACTGATACTAAATAATGGTGCGGTATACCGGCAGGTGCTATGTAATGCTTAATGCTGCCTGCCAATCATCACTATCAATCTACACATTAAGATCTGACTGATGAGCAAACATGAAAGGCAGTTAGTAGCTTTAGTTTATTATCGATCACATGGGTTGTAAATGATGCGATGGAATCTACAATTTCAGAATTTTGTGTCCCATGAATCGTGTTTACGACAGGCTGGTAAGCAATTGTAGCATTGGAACTCCTCTGTCCGGCTTTAAGAGCTGTTATTCTGCATAAGGAGTTAGGTTACGGGAAATTATCATAGCATCTTACTAAGCAGTAGACAGGCTCTTACAGGCTCAAACACCGGCTCAAGAATGCATCCCCATTGTACAGGGTCAGGCAAAATGATCTAACGCATTTAACCTACAAATTTAATCTACAAATGTGTCAGATCCTTTTGTCTGACCCTGTACTTTCAGTTTCACTTCAGCCCACTTTTTCAATGAAAGTTATTCATGCGTCATTTAGTGTTTTATGAGCTGAGTTGCACCTTGAGCATGAAAATTATATTAGTTATGAATTATTAAACTCGAGTTAATTTCTTGAAAAATCATTAATTTTGATCACTACATGTTCCTCGACTTTACTTGATACAGAAGCTCGTATAATATGTTCAATTATTTTTTCATTTGCCTTTCCATTTATGGACTTGACTTTAAAGAAAAATATATCCTACGGAAGTTTTCTCTTCCTCTTTTCTGGTGGTGCTGTTAACATTCCTTTTCAAGAAAATCGAAATTACGAAGAACTTTAATGGTGACGAAATGGCACAGTCAGCTACCAAAAAATAAGGAAAAGTTTTGATGCAGCGATATCAAAATCCCTAGAGTTTCCTGAATGCAGCCTGATTTCCTTGATACACATTCTAATGTGTTTGTGCCTCCCACAGACCACCGTGGTGCCAATAGCAGACTACGACTTATATGTACACTACAGCTATACATCCATGCATGACAGGGCATCTCTTCTCAGGGGTGGTGAGGGACAGAACTCTGACCAGGGTCTACGTTAATCTGTTCCTCAATGATGCATCCATCGACGAAGGCAAGTGTAAATTTTTCATGGATGATGCATTTAATTTATATCCACAGAAAATTTGCACTTGTGATGAATACCAAGTGTTTGCAATTACGTGCTCGAAATAAATAGCATGCATTTTCATTTCATCCTTTAATATTTTGAAATATTGAAACTTATTTTTTAGATTCTGTTCATTACTAATATAACATTAAAAATTCCCGAGACATGCATATACTACAGGGAAATATTTTGATGTTTTTTATATGAAAACATCTCAGTCGTAAAAATTACAGTCGTGGGACGCTTCATTCTACATGCCCTCAGCATCACATAAACATTTTTCTCCTGCGGCGCCGCTGTGAACAGCAAAGCAGACTCTGTGCACAGCAAAACAGACTCGGTACACAGCAAAGCAGACTCTGAGCACAGCAAAGCAGACTCTGTGCACAGCAAAGCAGACTCTGTGCACAGCAAAACAGACTCTGTGCAGAGGAGAGCAGACTCTGTGCACAGCAACGCAGACTCGGTACATAGGGCTACCTCTCATGGCCTAATGAAGGACCTAATTAAAAACAGAAGTGTTGTCTTCGGATCCAAAATTCATAATTTCAGTGAGTTCTCAAGTACTCTATAAAAATTGTTAAAGATCTTATTTTTGTTAGTTGAGAAGAACGATTGGATGAAGGCCTGTGGAGTGGATGTGTCTCTTTTAATGAATTTGACTGCTGCTAGGAGTCACGTTTTTAGTACTAAGCTCTAACAGTTCATCACACATAAAAAAAATAAAGAAAAGATGGTTCATTACATATGAGTCGATATATAAATATTCCAAATTAGGTTTTTGAATATATTACCACACAAATTTTCAAGTGGTAAAACACATTGGTTTATCATAGCTAATATTGAGGCTTCCAACAGAATTGGTAGCTCCTTCACTTCTCTTTCTCAGCAATTAGAAATCATTGTCAGAAATTACAATTATCTACTGAAAACTGCCAATGTTTAACCCTTGAGATGAAAGAAATAATGAAAAATAACTGCAAATATTAGAATCTTTTTTAATACAAACACCATAACGTTATGAAATTTTTGCATCCCACCCACCTTTTAACATAATTCTTTGTGAGTGAAGGTATGAATTAGATCATTAATATAAGTTAATTGGGTTGCACGTTATAAAGACAACTGTTGGTGTTTCTATTTTATATTTCTGCATGTCCTAAGTCTCACTTTTGTCTTGTGTCAGCATTGAAGATGGTATGATTGCTGTCCGAAACGTTCACAATTTTGAATGATCTCTTCTAATACGATTCTTCCTTTCATCTTACGTGTAAGATTCCCTAGAAGTCCACCAGTTAGAACTACTTGTTTCTTCCTTTCATACTTCTGCTCGTGGATGGTGCAAACGCAGTAGATCAACGTAGATGTACGCTTGTGTTGACAAAAATCAACTGTCACCTGCAAAGATTAAACATGAGCAGTTTTCAAAAGCAACTTTCTGTGTCGGCACAAAAATATCTACGAGCAGAGAAGAGAGTTTCAGCTCTCCGTCCTCGCCCCTCACGCAAGTTGCGCTACCAAAATATAATAAAACATCCATCGCTTTGCCTGAGAAAAATAAACTACTATTCTTTTTCAGTACTTTGGTTTCTGTCCACCAAATTTACATAACGCTTAGAGTAAGTACGCTCTGAGGACAATCAATGTCACTGCACAAAGTAGATCCGTGCGCTCTAACTTACTTTCCTGCTCTCTAGAGTCCCCTGCCCTGCCGGTACCTTTTACGTCTTACCTTCGTGTCGCCTCTGTCTCTAAATTTGATGAGATGCGCGAGTGTAGTAGCAGTAAATATTGTTGATTCAGTTTTATTTCAATGCGAGAAAACTTCTCCACAACTTTCTAGTAATAGTAATGAAACATGTATCTTTAAAACAAAACAAAAAATTCGTTTTAGAAATATTAATAAACGATATACAATTATACTGCATACATTTTTTCAAATGAGGTCATCTCTCACAATTCAATGCTAGATGAGCTTGAAATTGTTCACATCCGTGTCTAACATTCCTGTCATAAAACATTCTGAAGTAGGCTGACAAGGGATCATTAATCCGGACAAAATAAAGTTGCAGAAATAGACTGCAAATTCCTAAGGAAGTCATTGTGCTCGCAATTCAATGAAGCTTAAAATCGTTATTTTCAGGTCACAAGATCAGCCAACCACCGGTCGATCAACGACCTCGATCGATGCACCCTAAAAAATCAAACGAAGTCTGACAATCGAAACTTGACGGCGCTGCAGCCAACGCTACGCACAACCTTCAACGCTCGAGCGTCTGTCAGAAGGTTGATGGAGACACGACAAGGACTTACGGCCAGTGGGACTTGGGGAAATCCAACAACTCTCTTTTGAAAGCTACGAAAGGGCTACAAAACCATTTCAATATAGTTGAACAGAATAAGGCAATCAAAACGAACCGTTTGGCCCAATCTTGGGTTGCCACCCACGTTCCACGCCGTCTAAGAAAACCTTTGAATGGTTGTAAGTCAGCCAAGTGTATTGATTTTAAGGGGAAGAAAGAACATTCAGTGAAGACCATCACATAGGGAGCTAAAAAGCTACCTTAGCTTGATATTCTAGCGTTTCCAATCTTACTTCATGCTTAACACGTTGCCTGCGATTGCCTAGCTGGTGCAAATCTTTACTTTGTACACACAGTCACTAGAAAGCCTTGAAAAAATTATAGAACCTAACCTGAGTGACCCACCGGCGGGTCGTATCGCACTCAACGTGTTAAGTATCAACACAAGGAAGAATTTTGTAACAGAAGTGAAGTTAGGAATAAAGAAGAGATGAAGTGTATCTTCATGGGAATTTGAGAAAATTAATGAATCCATATTAGAAGTATGGCAATTTAGTGAAACTAAATAAGTGAAGTTGTGAAATTCTAATCAATACTCTGTATTACATGAGCCATGTGCGTGAAATAGCTGTGAAATGCAAGCGGTAGAGCATGTAACCAAATCAAAATGTGCACATGTAGCGCCTTATGCAAGCCTGTGTGTGAATAGCAGCTTATGCAAGCGCATATATCCATAATATAAAATGTATCTCCAACGCTCCATGCTCCACCTGAGAACAATGCGCTACAGAGCATGCGCGTGCCAATGCTCACACGGCGACTACATGCGGGAAGCGCTCGCTTTAAAATTCAAGTTCAGTGCATTGCCGCTACTGATTGTTACAAAATTGTAGGTCAAATTTGTTCAGCATTTCAACCATAATGTCCAGCTTCAATTTATTCTAAACTATGGACACAGAAGTTACTATTGTAACACCAAAATTTTGTCGTCGTGTACTACATACACAAATATTGGAAAAATACACGGAACATTTGAGACTGAGACCCCGCTGCTCTAAGGAAGCCCCAATCATTGCACCGCTGCTTGCTCAAAAATAATCTATAGAAATTAATTAGTGGCCAATTTGAGGTAGAACAATTTTTGATGACAAAATGAAAGTGTAACTTCGCCAGGCTACAATGCCCCTGTTTTATGGTGAGCACGAGTGTTGCATCCTGAACTGTCGAAGTCATAGTTTGATGGTGTCAAAATCTCACAACGCTTGAGGAGAAATGGGTTTCAAAGGAAATTATATTTTCTTTCATCAAATAAGATAATAATGGTCTATAGCATTCATAGTGCACTAGTATGTAACAGTATGGGACTTGGGTAGGTAGACGGCATGGGACTTGGGCAGCAACCCAAAAATGGGCCTTATTCTATTCTACTCTACGTCACATCTCACAAGTTCTTCTAACTCATGTTGTAGATCAAACATGGAAATCGTTTATTTTAGTTTCAGTCAATGCTTCAACATTCAAAATGAAAAATTTTCTAATATTAAGATCCCCTACACAGAATAAATGTGTCATACGTGAGTTACAACAAGCACAGCAAAGCGTATGAATGTTGGTGACAATAATTAAATGGACTTTGCTAAAACAATTCAAATTGATGAAACAATAATAATACAAATTGATGAGATGATAGCAGTACAAATCGATGAGGTAACAAAAATACAAAATTAATGAAGTAATAACTGTACAAATGGATGAGGTAATACAAATATAGATTGATGAGATAATTTTTTACTTTCCCCGTGAGATCACAACTTCCACAGAAACACCCTCAATCATCCATTTGGAAAATTTTCCTCTTGCACTTTACTTCTCTCAACTGTTGATGTTTCAATCATAATTTGCCGTCTTTATTCGCACAATTTTGCTCTTTCAAAGCAAAATACGTCGTTTTCTACGCTTTCTGGATGTGTCAACGCATAGTTTTCCAGCTGTAACAG
>VCRD01002788.1:22925-77465 GCA_006783055.1 Trinorchestia longiramus
AGTTGCGTTGCCAGCTACAACAGGCAGAAATGACGCGTACAATGTGAAGTCAGTGACTCAGATCACCGTCCAAATGAAAAGAAATTCCCTCATGACAGAATTTAAATTCTAACAAATCAAGTTTAGCAAATGAAAGATCGTCATCACTGCACGACATGAGCAGGCTCATACATGAAGTGTGAGGCAATGAGGCATACATCATGTCTTGCTTTGCACCACAAATATAGAGGGTTATTTGCATATTTTACCCAACTTTGTAATTTTTTATTTAGCGCTTTTAAGACTGCTTAATGCTAGCCTAAGGTTTTCAAATTACATGAGTTAACCTAATGGTCCATCTAAGTAAATAGATATGAGCATGCACCTCAACATTCATCTCTTCCTTGAAATCCAAGGAATATCATGTCTCATGTATTCACTGCAGATACATCCTGAATTGTCAGTGGCAGCGCTGAATTGCCAGGGGCAGCACATGAATTGCCAGTGACAGCTTTAAATTTACCAGTGGCAGCACTAAACTGACAGTGGCAGCTGTTAAATTGACAGTGGTAGTATCTAAATTGACAGTGGTAGCACTTAAACTGCCAGTGACAGCTCTAAATTTACTAGTGGTAGCACTAAATTGACAGTGACAGCACTAAATTGACAGTGGCATCACTGAAATTACTAGTGGCAGCACTTAAATTGACAGTGGCAGCGCTAAATTGCCAGTGCCAGCTCTTTAATTGCTTAGGCACGTGAGAAGGCAGTGCAATTCTGTCACTTCTGCCGCTCATGTTTCATCTCCTGAAGATGCCGTCATCTGATCAGGCACAGCCACGCAGGGGCGGTCGTGGAGGCACAGTGGGTCAGAACCATTTCTCTTTATTATTATTATTATATTCCTAGTTTAACCAACGCAGCACCTCTTCTCTAAGCTCTACACATCTGCTTTACTTATTTCATGAAGTTGGGTGAGGTATATTCAGTATTTCCGATGCACTACATATACACATATATCTCCTTCATTGTGATATTCCCCGACATATTAGTGCCCTTGTTGATGATTCTCTAGTCTCCTACGAGAAGCTCTCCCTCCGACCAACAGACGAAAAAATTCACTTCTGTTCAACATTCTCTGGTGTACATGCTTTGCACTTGCTTATGTTTATGACCCATTGTATTGGAGTCTGAGTATGAGTGAAGAGCGTGAGTGCAATTGTAATTTACCAATGTGGAAATTTTGACAGCGTGAACAATCACCACCTCACCAGCCATTGTGTTAGTATGGTCATTTTTGCAAGTTATTTGAACAAGATTTGAAGAAATATCATCAGTGCTCTTCATCAGTTGTTCACTCTCGTAGTCGTTATTTGTATTTTTATGAGAACAGAAATACACTTCGTCGAAAACTGAACATCAGTTGAGTGGAGATAAAAGAAATGTAGAAATAATGAATCTGTTTTTGATAAGTTGAGTTTTTTTCATCACTGAGTTCTATATACTCACGGAATATTTTAAACATAATCAAGCCCTAATCTGATATTAATAAAATAAGTTTTAGAATATGCTCATATATGTGTTTGGCATAAATATGATCATGTGTTTCAGCTGTAATTTTTTCTCTGCTGAAAATTTTACTGTAATTCTCTCCGTCTAGATATTAACAGACCTCATAAACGAAAGAAGTGAAAAGTCTCTCTTTTTATAGGAAGCATACATGCCTCTTACATCGGTTCCCCCCGTGGTCCGGTGTAGTGAAGTAAAAACTATGGTACGTTGTCACTAAGTCAATTATAACAACTCAGTTGTCATTTACACTGCACACAATCAAAATTGGTCCCTACAAACTTTTCACTGAATTCGAAGAATACTTCATATAGGACGATTGATAAAACCTTGGGGTTTTATTAATGCTCTATTGAGATGACATAAGCTTAAGAAAAGCTACTTTACAGCTCCCCTTACCCCGATCAGCCAGGCTGACCTTACACACCGGCGGCTCAGAGCAGGAAAAATTCCACTTTTCCTCGCACTCACCGCAAGTTATTGTCTGTGAAACAATGGAAATGGTGGAGGGAGAGTGTGGAGAGGGGAAGGAGGAGGTGAAGGCGTGGTTGTGGGTTTGAAAATTAAGAAAGACTGCAATAGCGTCAGCAGGAGAACAAGGAGGTGGCACTGAGTGGGTGGCAGCAACGTTTTATTTCGTGGTTTATTATTGTTGTTTGAGTTTTATAGTGAATTTTAAGATATTCTGCGACATTAACCATAAAATCCAACATTTTTGAAAGGGTATAACATTTCCATTTTTGTCTATAAATCGACCAAACTTTATATCAATAAACATCAAGATGATTTGAAACTTCAATATGCATTGAATATTTGACGAAATGCAAAATATGTGCTGTGTTCATATTCCACCTGACATGCTGTACTCATATTCCATCTGACATACTGCACTCATATTTCCCCTGACATGCTGCACTCATATTTCACCTGACATGTTGCATTCATATTCCACCTGAAATGTTGTGTTCATATTCTACCTGATATGCTGCACCCAAATTTCACTACATATGTTGCGCTCTTATTCTACCTGACATGTTGCGCTTATATTCAACCTGACATGTTGCGTTCATATTCTACCTGACATGTTGCGCTCATATTCAACCTACGATTCAAATTTTATTCAAAAAAATTCAAAGTTTTCTTTGCCAAATGAAAACAATAAATATGTAATAAAATTTGTAATAACCATTAGTAAATCACATTGAAAGACTACGTGTCCAAATGTCAAATAATACAAAAAATCAGTAAATCTGTTATCTAGAATTGAATTAAATTTGTGATATTCCGATTGTGATGTTGTTGGTATGTTTCTCAGATCCGTGGACTTGTGAGCACGCAAAGTGTGAGTTATGCCACAGTGTGGGTAACTCCAAAGTGTGGGTAACTCCATAGTGTGGGTAACTCTAAAGTGTGGGTAACTCCAAAGCGTGGGTAACTCCGAAGTGTGGGTTACTCCAAAGCGTGGGTAACTCCAAAGTTTGGGTACCTACAAAGTGTGAGTAACTCCACTGTGTGGGTAACTCCAAAGTCTGAGTAACTCAAAAATGTTTGTAACTTCAGATGGAATTCGATGTATTTGAGCTACAACACAGTCGGGTGTGGACAGCACACCTCATCTCGCTGGTTACATTCCAGGCCTGACTGACATGTGACGTTTAACATCAACACTATATAATAAAACTCCATATGTTTCCTTAAATAAATAAATGTATATATTTTTTGTGCGTAATTTCTCCTATGTCATTACAATGCGAATCTCCTTTAAATACTGCTAGTTAAATCCGCAGACTTTCAGATATATAGATTCTAACCGCTGGAGTTAAATCCGCAGACTTTCTGATTAGGTGCAATAATCTGTTGCTTTAAGTTTTTTCTTCATATGTATGATATTAAAACCCGTTATTTTTTACGGGCATACACACAAGTTCACAATAATTCACAGCTGAATACCTTAAATGCAGAATGCTAAGAGTCTTTCTCTTGAACTGATATATTTATTGGATGCTGTCAATCAGAAAGCGAGACAGCCTCGTGTATAACGCACAGTTGTAACCTGACGTTCGCAAGGGAAAGTAAAAACAATACTTGTGCGTTACCGCAGCGTTTTATATTATATATACCTCGAAACAATAACAAAACTTACTCACAAGGAGCTATAATACGGCAAACAACCCATCCAAGTCCAGCATTATTTTATAAATTTCCTTGTTGGCGTATAAGAAGTCCTTCACTCGTTTGTCTCGTAACGCATCACTTGAGACCAGAGTGGTTAGCTTTGAATGTTTTACAGAAAGAAAGAAACTTTATTTCCAACCTAGTATACAGTACAGATATACAGATTGTACTTTTACTGAACTGCTATTGATGCATAAATGGTTGGCTATCCAGGGGTCGAGGAACCTAATACTATAGTTAGAGAACTTCCTTCGAAGAATAAGATAGTTAAAACCATCGTCACCTTCTCTTCAGAACGACAATTCTCGTCCAAGTAAACCTTACATCTTAACTGTTCAGATACCACATGCACACCTGTGCAGGCATATCTAACACGAATGTGTTCATCGCTACTCTAAAATAAGTCTGGACTTGGAAAGACGTAATTCGTTCGCTAAATAACAGGATATAAAGTATATGTGAGGCACAATACATCGCTAGTATTCTAAGTCGAGTCTACATGTAGTCGTAGAGGAGTCGAGTCGACGAGTTTGTAATGCTGACGCAACGAGCAGGTGACAGCAGGGGACAGCAGGTGACAGCGGGTGACAGCAGGTGACAGCAGTTGATAGCAGGGGACAGCAGGGGACAGCAGGTGACAGCAGGTGACAGCAGGTGACAGCAGTTGATAGCACTTGACAGCAGGTGATAGCAGGTGACAGCAGGTGACACCAGGTGACAGAAGGTGACAGTAGTTGATAGCAGGTGACACCAGGTGACAGCAGGTGACAGTAGGTGACAGCTGCTCTCGTACGGTCACCTACACTTCCAAGAATGAAGTAGCCGTCTAATGTTATGAGTACTTTTGACAAGAAAGATTGTAATTTCCAAGCAAAAGTTACCATTTCTGAAACCAGTTACACTTGTAGAATAAAAATTATGCATTTTAGAAACACAAACGAACAGCTTTCAAATGGAAACGGAGCACAAATAAAAGATGAGTTAGCTCTTCTGACAAAAAAATTTGCTGATAAAAAACTGCGGGAAAATTACTTTTATACTAAAATGAGAGGACAATCTATAATTCCTCCACCCTTGTCTTGATGGACTGCATCCCTCTCTGTAGCTGAAACAGTGTGCTGATGCTCGTCGCTGTAAGCTACTTCGATTGGCACCCGACGAATTTAGATAGTGAAGAATTAATAAGCCCTTCTGTGATGACTGAAATCAACATGGCGTACATCAGGGGTGCAGTCGGCATCGTTCGGTCGTCGTTCATGTCATCATCGAGAAGTCGCATTATGCTCTTAGTGTTGTGAGCTCCTTCACGAGTAGAATAAAAACAAAATAATATTAGACCACGTTAGTGAAGAGCATGGAAAATGCAAAAACAAGCAACGAAATAATACATAATACAATTAAACATTAGTATTTACTCTTTGGTGTGCTTGAAACAACAACTTTTTCGCATATATAACAAAACTTTGTAAACATTTGCGAAACATTCAACAGTCGAGCATAATTCGTTCAAACTCTTCGTACAAGATCATTTTAGTAACTACGAATATAATTCATAACTTTCTGAGTTTTATTTTATCCTTACGTGTTAGTGCCTTGAACGAAAAACATTCACATTCTCATTCAATTTTTTTAATTTTCGCCAGCCCTCTTAAGATTTGAAGAAAAGACGTAAAAATTGTACAAAAAATTTTCTAGGGTTTTTCAATTTTTCTTATAAATTCGTACAGTATTTTACTGCTTTAAATTAAGTTGTTACCCTGAATTTGTTCGGAATTCTTTAGCACCCATTTAAACCTTTCTTCAACTATTGACCCATTTATTTACCTATCATATTATGGCTTAGTCGTGGGACTATACCACTATATTTTTTGACCATTTTTTGTCTTGGCTGTCGGCTTAAAAGTATGCATTATTATGCTTATGTTAAGCTCAGCACAGCGTTATGGACTGGAAAACTATTTCTTCTCGCGTAATTTCTCTCTCTGTCCATCCCACCTTCTTTCTCGCTCTCTCTAAAGCTCTAAATAATATTATAATGACAATATTTCTTGCCGAATGTTTAATTTCTGACATGACATTCTCAACTGATGCCACAGGCAACTTTACCAATGTAAGTACCCCATTTTTCAGTATTTTCCCTCGAAATTCACTATTTATTCACACTATCCATTCATTTTTTTGATAATATTTTCAATATTGTCACTTCCACCGAACTCGTGATGATAATCAGAAAAATCAAAAGAGCCGTGATGGTGATGCCCTTGGCCTCCGGATTCGTGATGCATGTCGTTGCTGAAAAAGTCATGGGAAGATTTAGGAGTGTGGTGAGTTTTTTTGCTTCCATGTTTGTGGAAATGGCTGAAAATATGTTTTTTGCCGTGGCCTATTTTGTGTCCTTTGTGATCGCCGAAAGACTTCTTGGGGCTGAGGAACTTCTTGTGATCGTGGGACTTCTTGTGATCGTGGGACTTGTGGCCGTGGGACTTCTTATGATCGTGGGACTTCTTGTGGTCGTGGGACTTCTCGTGATCGTGGGACATGTGATCGTGGGTCTTCTCATGATCGTGGGACATGTGGCCGTGGGACTTCTTGTGATCGTGGGACTTCTTGTGGCCGTGGGACTTCTCGTGGCCGTGGGACTTCTCGTGATCGTATTTCCCTTTTGATCCAAAAGACTCGTCGTGGTTCATGCTCTGGAAAGTGACAGATGTTCCAAGAAGACGTCACATCACAAAACTAAACTAGCTAGGAATTAAACTCTTTATGAGTCTTATAGAGAAAGCAGTAACCATGAAATTCTAAAGTCTGTGTAACGGAGGAGAAACCGTGCACAATTTCCAAGTATCGTTAAAAGTGAAGCAGGTATTTAAATTATTTATTAAATTTTTGTCGTACCCGATAAAACAACAGATTACAAGAAAATTTTATTATTCAAGTTAATAATACTAAAATTGATGGCACGAATGTACAACTTTACGACTCATGTCTAAAGTAGTCATCCAGCAACTGAATGAATAAAAATATCAAACTGATATTATCTGTACCAAATAAAATAACAACCTCCTAACACAAAATAAAAAATTTCAATCATGTACTCACATTGATGAAAAATAATGAGATAGGATCATCAGCACATCAGCAAAAATGGTCAGGTTACAATAAGATACTCACCGAGAACATGCCCGATTTGTCGTAACTTTGCTTGTGCTTATCAAAAAGTGAGTCGAAATCTTCATGCGACTGGAAATGTTTTTCCAGGTCTTTTTCGTCGTAATATTTCTTCTTTTTGGCGTAAACTTTTTTCTCGCGATGTTCCTTCATTCCCTGAAAGACACCAAGCATTAAACTTTCTGATTCATTTGCACAGCAAATTAAAGTCGACGAGGCAGAAAATTAATCCTCAATAATGACCATAATTTTCTCGTAAAATTACATTGCCATACAACAAATATTTACTAGAATCATTTCCTTCAGATATCAGTCACACCGTTCCTAGGCACACAATATAAGGTTGATGTCAATAAAACGATCAAAACCACAATTAGAAAGAGTAATGTGTCAATGCATGTTAATAGAAATGAAATATGGAAAAATCTATAAATCTCCTAAGCAACATTTTATACATTTCGCAATAAAATTTCTTTCAAATACTTTCTTCTTGTGAGCACTTTTGCATTTTAAGAAAATAAAAATATTTCTAGATCAAATTAAGAACATTTTCAATGAGAAGTGAGCTCAAAAAAATAATATGCATGAGCGTACAATATAATCGGCATAATGTGATGCATATTTGCACATAATAAATAACTTTCATGATTTAATACTTCACCGCCATTTGTCCGTACTGAAAGATAAATTCACATAAATGTGCTCACTTTGTCATTGTGCCCTTTCTGCGAGATCTTCTTGGATCCTCTCTTGTAGCCCTTCTTGCTCTTCTTGCCCTTCTTGTAGTGTCCTTCGTAAGCCTTCTGGTGCTGCTTCTGGTGATGCTTCTGGCCTCCTAGATCAATGAATTTCTTCCGGAAGATAAAAATTCATAGTTATTATCTCAATGTTGTTATGTTCGAAATTATAGAGCATTTCATTCCCAAAGAAAATAGAAAATAGAATAAGATTCAATTGTAAATATAAAACACTAATTAGTGATAAAAGTTTACCATTTACCGCAGAGGAGTCAATGCGATGTAACTTGTTTTCCTGGACAAGAATTATAGAAGTTACGCTCTGACGAGCAGCTAAAAAATGAGAAATATCATGTTTTTTAGAAAATAATGAACAAAAACCACTGAACCAATTAATAAATAAGCCCTGCAGCAACAACCTTCAAAGCTCCTGATGTAATAACCACTTACAAACTTATAAAAAATGGATAAGGAAGTCGAAATGTAGGCCAAACTTTCAGCTCAGATGAATACATCACATTAGCGGAAAACATGCAACAAACTTAAGCAAAACAAATAAAAATACACCAAACCTTGTGCAGCTCGTTGTCGTGCCCTTTGTGGTGATTTTTCTTATAACCCTCAGCTTCCTTGGCTCCTGTGGATTTCTTTTGTCCCTGTGCCTTATGGAGCTCCCGCTGCGCCTCCGAGGACTGGTGGTGGTCTGCCGATGACAGGTTAGGTTATGCTATGCTGGTTAAACTATTTCTGGCAAGTAAAAATAGCTCGAATCATTTTTTTATTGAATAAGGAACCGCTTAAATTTTGTGTGTGTGATATATTGCACAAATACTGTAGTGTATCTTTATTCATGCAAGGGACACATCCTCATGCCAAAATCAACAACTCAACATCTAGCTAGCACTTATTTTAAGAAAGTTACGAAATTACTGTGTATCTGACTTATACCTTCATTATACTATAATAGCATACATGTATTAGGCTAGGCACAGGCGTTACTTTCCTATGTCATGTGAATCAATCTTCAGTTAATTTTTGGACTATAGATTGGTCAGTCGATGTACTAGCAGTGATTGAGAGCCGACATCTTATTGTATACCACATAACTTCAGAGTCTAAACCATGCAAACATGGAGTTGAATGTGTAGTTCAATTGACTGATAGAGGAAAACATATTATATTATTAGTTAATAACATATTGTTATTATATATGTTATTAACATATTATTATATAATAAATTTTAACAGAAAAAATTAAATGTCATATTTATTCGCACATTGAACTAAAAGTGAACGGAGTCTAGATACCGAAAAAAGTAGATAATTTTATGGCCCCTGCAGTTGGCAGAGCCTAAACGAGTTGGGCTAATGAGACAGAGCTGGAGTGTCATCACTCATTCATGAGGTGCCAAAAATTATTGAATACTCTTGTGCTTTTGGCGTCAATCACCTCGACAATTTGCATTTTAATATGAATGCAGCGAGAATGCAGTTGTCTACATATCATGAGGTTAGCTGTGAACCACCAACTCAGCTTCTAACCAGTTACCAAGTGCTTTTAGTTTTCTATTTTACAGTCAATTTACTGGATCGATTTTATTAATAACATTCTGTTTCTCCCCTCTCATGTTTCTCATGATAAGCAAATGATTACCGCGTCTGAATTTTTTTCATGTTTTAGGCAAGTAAATGTTTCGCACGGGGTTTTTAATTCTCTTCTAATTTGAAAATTAAGAATCGTTCGAATGGCTGGATTGCTCTTTTAATACATTAAATTTTCAGCTAAGATTTTTCTCATTAAGGTGATCAAGGTCTCTGAATGAACTCAGTTCAAATTTTAATTTGCTTCACAATATTTTACTTCAATTGTAAGTAATTGCGAGAAAAACCTAATTTCTCGATTGCTCTCGTACGTATTGCATATGAGTTTTTTGAAGAAATACAAGAATCTGAACGCTGTATTGCGTTTGAACCTGGCATGGTTTAATATTTTATCTTGTTTATTATACTCTCATCCCCCAAGATAAAATTAAATTATAACAAACCTTTCCCTCCACCATGGCCCGTGGCAGAGACTGGGTGCGGCTGATCCGCATGGACGACCAGTGAAACTTGCTGGCTCTTCTCTGGAGTGAGAGCCGCCACCTGGTGTGAGCTCAATCCTTTGGGCACAACAACAATGCCTGTCATGGTCGGCTGGTTCTGTTGTAAGCTTGGAGACGCAGTTTGCACAACTGCATGATGTTGGTCGTGCTGCGTTTTCGAAAATGGTTTGTTTTGTTGCGATTGGTGCGAAAAATCATCTTGTTGATGCTGTTGTGGTGTTAACTGTTGGGATAATAGCTGTTGCGATTGTGTCTGTTGTTGCTGCTCTTTATACGTTTGGGGTGCAGGAAGTAATGAAATGACGGGAGGATGCTGATGGACACCAGGTGGCTGCAGCTGGATTGGAAGAGGTGGCTGCTGAAGAACTGCTGACTTTAGCTTGGATGGAGTTGACTGATGTTGAACAGTATGGGAGTTTGGGGATATTTCATCTTTTTGTGAGTTGACTGAAGACTTTTGCGAATGTACAGAAATAATTTGAGATGTAATAGGGTTCTGATGTACTGCTGATGACTGTTCTTGAATTTCAGCTTGTTTTTCACTAATTAAAGATGTCTGTTGTTGTAGAGGAAACTGCTGCTCCATAATTGGATGGTTCTTAAAAATGGGTACAGTTATCATTTTTAAATTTTTTTGAATGAGCTCATCATTTCGATTCTTCATCTCTTCTGCAGCAGCATCTAGGTTGCCAGTTTGCGTTTCCTTATTCGTTGCCGTTTTACCTTGATCAGAAACTGTTGTTAATTTGTCACCAGAACTACCTTCCTCTTCAGATGAAACCTTAACAAAAAACGCTTGTGACGTTCCAGAACCACTGCCTCCATCAGAACTCATCTCCTGTTTTACAGTTTCTTGCCCATGAGGATGAAAGGATTGTTGTGCTTCAACTCCAACTGTGCTGGATTTTTCTTTGTTTTGTAATACTGCATTCACGGCGATTGGATTACGCAAAAATTCAGAAATTTCTTGGTCGCTATTTACGTCAAGCTCTTCGTGGTACACTTGAGCTTTCGATAATTGAGTGGCCAAAGGACTAATCAATGTTTTACTATCTCTCTTTTTAGTAGTTTTGAGGGCATTATCGCCAGTATTTGAATGCGTTTTTTCATTCGAATTGAAAAGTTTTCCCTGACCATTGTTAGGAATTAAATTTATTTTTGAAGAATCGTTTGAACTTGATGGAACATAACTTAAACCTTCCTTGTTCTTCGAGTGTCCTGATAACTTCTGGCCATAACCTCCAGAATCTTTTCCTGTCAAATGAAGAAGCAGTTCGTCTGCATCGAGCGCCTCAATTCGCAATGAATTGGGCAGCTTATTTGAATTTTCTTTCAGAATTACATAATTCTGAGCCCCTTCTTGTGCTTTAGACTGATGACTATCTGTTCCTGAAGAACCTTGTGCTACCCGAGTTGTTGTTTTCAATGTTCCTTCATGTGGACTCTGACCGTTATTTGTTTGTTTGAACCCTGCCAACTTGCGAAAAGGAGAAATTTCCTTGGGCACTGGAGTGGGGGCTTTCGACAGCCTTCCGGAAGTATTTATTTCGTTCTTCAATGGCAGAGATTTTCCGTCTGCAAAATATAAAATAGAGGGTGATGATGTCAGGAGATTATTGGGTCCCCGATTTGGGCTTTTTGAAGTTTGTTGATGCACATTGCTTGATCCAGGTTGGTAGATTAGCACTGGCACAGGCACAGCTTGAGTTTGTTGAGCTTTCTGGTCGACAATTTGTCGATTCAGACGTAATCTTTCATGTTCTTCGCGCTGGTGTTGCTGCAAGAGTTGTTGTTGCTGCTGCTGAAGCTGCAACTGCTGCAGCTGATATTGGTGGAGAAGCTGCACCTGTTGTATCTGTTCCGGCGACATATTATGATTATGTCGAGGCTTCTCTCGTTTTTGCACGGGTTGTTGCTGTAGTATCTGCTGCAGTTGATGTGGAGATTTCTGTTGAAGTTTTGAGAGTTGAACTACGTCATGACCCAAACCTTGCTCCAAAGGAACATTCACCCGAGTGGCGGGAGGAGCAGCGGCGGGAGAATTGTCTCCGGAAAATGCGAGATCCAAATTTCCTTTGCTGGTTTTCACCAGTTTGGGAGCACTGTGTGACCCCTTCCCATGGTGATTTGGGCCTCGTCCGCCATGTCCAGAAGAATGGCTTTTCGCTTCCTTGTGGCCTTTTTTCCCTTCGTAAGATTTATGATGATCTTCATCTTGTTTGTGGCCGTAGTTCTTGGAGTCTTCTGCCTTGTGGTGGTGTTTCTTGCCCTTGTTGTTGTGGCCTTTTTGCCCGTGTGCTGCGTGTTCCTTCAGAGCCTGAAGTACATTGAAATCGTATTAAGGCACTCTCCTTGAATTATGTTTTCATGAACTGAAGCCAATACCTCTTTGTTTGTTAGTAATTGTTTTTGGTCATAGTTAAAACGAAGTGAAACACACTAAACTGATTGTTAATGCTAATACTCTAAAAGGCATTTGACATCATCGCTTACCTTTCGAATTCATCTTAAAAGAATAAGATGATAATGACATTTTTTTTAAATTTATTCAATTGAAATATCTATTTGTTAAGGTCCTAGATACCATCTACAGCATGAACGCTCAGGTAAGGTACTCCAGCAACTACGAGAACCTTGTCCAGCAACTACGAGAACCCTTAATGTCTATGTAAACAGTTTACATAGACATTATCAGATACTTTTGGTTGAACTCGTCCTGCGTTATTCTTGAGCTGCTCTTTATTTTGGTCAGGTTCTCTACAGCCACTGGTTCTCAGCACATGGTACGTTGGCGTAATATTGAAGCAATGAATAATTCTTCATGAAATTTGGTATGGTGTAGAAGCAGATAACGAATATTTGTCTTCAATCAGAAAATGAAAAAGTTGTGTTCTAAAACATTGAACGCTCAGATCTCCGTTCATTTTCCAATAAAAAATCTACAGCAAAACTCAAATAAGTTTTATAGCAAGTCCATAAAAGCATAGGAAAGCTCATCACTCTCAGGTAGTATGATAAGAGAAGTCTCACTGATAAAAATTTGAAAACTTTCACTGATTACCCTTTGCATAATATAAAAGTTACTAGCCATCAGTAAGAATATTAAATACGATCATGATCTATTCAATCAATTTATTCTAATTATTTTATGCTCTAACCTTTTCAGCATCTCCTTTATAGTTGTTCTGGTCGTGCTTGTCGAAGTACTCATCGTGTGAGTCGTACTCGATGTGGTACTCCTGATGGTCGCTCTCGTCGTAAAATGATCTCTTGCGATCGTTTTCGTCTTTTTTCAACTGTTTATTGAATCCCTGAACATGAATGCTTGCATTATTAACAAACGAATACGAATCTTTTCTAAAGATCGAATCTGAACTATCATAGAACCTAAACACTTAAATATCAGTTTGTTAAGCGATACTCAATTTGAAATTATTTAACCTCAGTGACAATAATGTCACAAGAATAAAAGTCATTTTATTAAAATGACAATCTTGCTATAATGATAGAAATCACATCACGAGAATTAAAATGTTATGGTGAAAACCGTAACCTTTCATAAAGGTGTAATATTATCATAGTTATAACAACTGCTTCATTAAGGTGTGTATGGCATACACTACACGACAGCAGATCGTGTGCATGGCATACACTGCACCATAACGGATCTTGTGCATGGCATACACTGCACGATAACGGATCGTGTACATAGCATACGCTGCACAACAAATCGTGTGCATGGCATACACTGCACGATAACGGATCGTGTGCATGGCATACACTGCACAACAGATCGTGTGCATGGCATACACTGCACGACAACAGATCGCGAGCATAACGTTAAGTGTATTATGAGCAAAGCAAACAATTACTTCAAGACAATCTGACCAGCAGTTTTCGAGCAATGCAACGTTCCCACATCAAACTTGAAGACATGACTGAAGCATTGAATGAGTGGAAATGACAGCAGAGGATTAAAAAGGTACCCTCAACTTTACCTTTTCCTTATCTCCAACATTCTCGTGTTTGTTCTCTCCTTTTTTGAGGCCCGTGCTTCCCTTGGCGAGCTGGTGGTTGTGAAGTTTATGATGTTGCTTGTGTTCGGCACCCTTAGATTTATTTCCGTGCTCGCTGTGGTCACTCTGCCAATAAAAGTTGACTGATTCTAATGTAACTTTACCATACTTCGATAGTAAGATAAACATTGTGGAGGCACTGACTAAAAACTACATATAAATCATAAAATTCTTCTGGAAGAGTTGGACAAAGTAGCCTTGTTCAATGAAAATTGTTGTCCCTTCTCTGTCCATCCATAGTAGCAATACTAAATTAACGACTTACCCTAGGCTGACTTTGAGCATCAGCCATCTTTGAAACAAATCTGGTTCCTGTAACTTGAGTAAGAATACGGATATGAGCCTCCAGTTTACTGTAGCACAATACGGAATTAATGCTCATTCATATTGAAACGAGCAATGAGGTCAAAACCATCAATGTCACAGCGTGCTCTTCAAATAAATACGTAACTGTATTAACCGCGTGAATTGGTTGATGATCATCCTGAAATACTCCATTAACATCAGGAAACAATATATGTACCTTGCAATGATCTTAATCACCTCAAACGTCTACATAATTCTTGGCGATAACTCTATCATATGGAAAAATAAAATAACTGAGATATTTTGGCACTCCTGTTGCCTAATCAATCACAGAAATTCTTCCTCCGTGCAATATCGTACTGGACAAGAAGTCAGAGGAGAAGGCTGCCCTCAAGTACAGGGTGCAGCAACATAACTTCCTTTTTTCATCACTTCTTGGAAGGTAAAAAGAAAGTTTTGTTGCCGCACCCTGAATGAAAATGATGATGAAAAAAACAATAGGCGATTTTGAGCCCTAGGATTCACCTTCTTCTCCTGCTTGCTGTGATCCGCCTGGTGGGAGCTCTTGAGGAGTTGATTGCTGTGATGTCCTTTTTTGTTCGTGAACCCCTTTTTCTCCTTGAGATTTTCCAGCTGTTTGCTGTAGCCTGTTACAATGTATCGATATGTATGAACGTAAAAACACAATTTGTCCTGTTAAATTCCGTTTCAAAAGGATAGCCGATAGATTATGCACCTACATTGAAAAAATCATGAATTTAAAGCTTAATAATGCTGTATAATAATACTATATAACTCAAAACAGGATCATTCTGTTCATGCCATTATTGAAAATTTTATTTTCTGCCTAGATGGACGCATCAAGTTGTTCTTTCCGTGATTGTTTTTCTCAACCACGCATCTGTAAATAAAAATCAGATTCTCTGAAATCAAGATCACCTATAGAGTCAAGTGAATATAATCGTTTAGTACTAGGACTACAGCGGTGATTCAGCACAGTGCAGGGGGCTGTGACTGGAAACCTTCGTTCGTACAAGTCCAACCTTAACAACAGGGCTACATCCCTAATTATTAGGTAAATAATAGAATAAGGCATTAGAAACGAGGCGTCTTGGGGGTTGCTACCCAAGTCCCATGTAAAGTAAACTGCCTGAGCATAACACACTATATAGATTATATGTAGTATGGAAACAAATTTGCACAAATATTCCTTACCAGATGAATCTGCGAACAGGTCTTCGAAGGTGAGACGCTTGAGCTGGTCGGCGCGACTGTCTGGTTCACTTCGTAGCTTCAGCTGCCGCGATAGCGCTGCAAACCGCTCCTGTTGAGACAACGAAGCCACTCTCAAATTTTTAAGGAACAGTTTGCAACGTTCAAAATAGTTCGTTTTGTTGCTCTGTTCATTATAAACCATATATTGAAACATACAATTAGCTGGCTTTTAATGCGCTCCATGAGCCCGTCCATGACCTAGAAATAGTCATAAATTACAGTGTCAAATCAAAAAATTGCATGCAAAGGCGCGTGAATTTTTGCGATTAGCAGCTTGCGCGCTAACAACACTTTTTTGCACGATCTCAGATTGAAAGTTAATATATCAGAACTACTACTTAACAATGGTAAAAGAACATTTATATATTCGTATATCAATATGTGACTCAATTTTTTTAAATTTAGCTGTTATGCAGTTTTTTAATGTTACTATGCCGGAGTGAAATTCTTGACTACAGATACCGTAGTCTTGCAGGGAGTTTAAGTTCTTGCCATCTTACAAAAAACGGTTAAATATTCTCGCATATCATACCCATTTTCATACGGTCTTTCATATTTCAATTTCTTCTGATTTAAAATTGCTAAAACGATAACTAAAGAAAAAAATCAGCCTTTCAATTACTTTTACTCAAAGTTTTCAAGGAAGAGGCCGAATGAACGCCCTTCCTTCAGCAGAAGCCAACAAACGAGCGCTAAAAGAGAACTAAGTTTAGACGAAAGTCCTACGTTCAAATTAATGTCTAATTTAACAATACATTTTTGATGAAATTGTAAGCTTCAAATTTGTCTTCGAGTTTCAAACTGAGCAAACGTTTTTTACACATTATTTCGAATGTTATTCATCTGTGCAAATTTTACTCGAAATGCCTAAGCGCCCCGTGGTTGTGCCCTGTGGTTGTGCCCTGTGGTTGTGCCCTGTGGTTGCGCCCTGTGGTTGTGCCCTGTGGTTGCGCCCTGTGGTTGTGCCCTGTGGTTGTGCCCTATGGTTGTGCTGCCAGCTGCTTGGTTTCGAGGGTCGAATTCTCACGCAACCCGCGAATTTTCTCTGCTTGTGACGTAGAGACCAGGTTGGCTGACAGAAATTGAAAAGTGACTCAAATTAACTATTTCCTCAAACTTTCAGATCACTGCACATGTCCCTACGACCCTCTACCTCACGTTACAAGGACAGAAGCAGTCACTGGACAAAAAACATTGTGTATTTTATCTGTACCTGAATGGAATCAAGCATTTTTTATCAGTTTCCACAGAAATTATTTCGGCTTGCATAACATACATCGAAAGGATACAAACTTTAATATTTAACACGTGCAATCAAACTAAATTCATCAATAAGCGTTTGCCTTCATTTGGCTAACTCGCGACGTGTGGAAGTGCGCTCGTTCAAACACCCACTATGCGCATTTTACATGCTAACAAATTCATAAGTAGCAATAAATACACTGCACATTCTGACAACTGGAATCGATGACTTCTAAATAATTCGTCAACGCTTCATAGTTGATTGATACAAGCGCTTTATACTTTTCCTTAAAGTTTATTGCTCTTGAGTTTAAACGTGCACTTCTCGTACATTTTTTACCTCCATAAGCTGTGCTCTATACCAATATGCATTAACTTAGCACAAAATTCCCTATTTCTAACTAATCAATCAACTTGTATTAAAGCTATTATTCAAGCAGTGTGTTATAATTCCATGCCACTGAAGCACCAGCTCTCACCTCAAACGAGTCAACTTCTCGAGGGAATCTCTGAAGGTGATTTCTTAGCGCGCCTTGGTGGTTGTGTTCTTGTAGCTGGTCGTGGCGATGGTAGTGATGATGAAGACGGTGGTGAGCAAGCGTTGTCTTATATGTCAGTAACAAAACAATTACAAGTAGTACCATGTGTCTGATGGTTGGCGGTGAGCAGTTGTGAAATAGTGGATTCATCTGCAAAATAATATTAGTTCTATTATGAATACAATTCAATTCTTAGTTCAAGCGATTGGACTCGCAATGTAACATCAGAATAAGAACAATAATTGCCAGGTATGATATTCAAAGATGTACCCTCGTTAGCAAACTTTCGAAAATAACAAAGAAAATAATCATAATCTAGTGATAATTTTAGCTATGCAGTAGTCTGTGTCTGGAATGTAGAGGATGTAGAGCATTGTGAAAGGGCTCCCACTCGGGAATTAAAATGACAGCGTTGAAATTTCTGCCTTGGTGATAGCCGTAGAAATACTTTTGATCACGGGCAATTTTATTGTGTATTAATTACGTAGGTACAATATAACAGACCCTCCGTCTAAAAAATCAAAGTTAAACTCTATTTTCACACTTAAATTTCAATGATTTAAAAAAATTGAGCTTGAAGAGTAACGCTCCTGAACTTTATTCATTTAAAACTTTGAAAGTTGAAATTTTCCTTCAAAGTGCAGCAGTGTAAATCTTCTTTTTGTGTACGCCCAAACTTTGGTGGCGACAGCCTGGGAAGTAGTGAAGGATTTTTATTCACTAGATATGGCCGTCTTTTGTCTTTTCTATTATTTCCTTCCTGTCGAAATTCTGTGATGTTAGTGCGCATTGAAACTTGAATCACAACTTATTAAATATTACATTAAAGTGCAGAAAGTTTTAAACGTAGTGAAGGGATGAGACCAACCACAACACGTCCTATACATCCGTCACTATAAATCCGCATATGACGTGGTACAAAACCAAATATTTAGCCTAAGTTATAACTCTTATATGTATTACAATACATCTATCACCTCCGCCTACATAAACCACTATGTCTAAAACACACTGCAGAATACAAATTTGTCGAGTTGACATGTGCACTCGTGCCATCTAAAGAATCTATTACCCTCTCCACATCCCGTTGCAAAACTCTAAGCACCTGATGAAACTATTTCAAAAGTCGCGTCCAAAGGGGTCTCAGATTGCAACAGTTTTCCAGGCTTGAATGCCGAATAAATCTCCCGACTAAACAATAGCAAACACCCAGCCTCTTGTGAGGATGCAAGAACGCTTGCGCCGTGCCGTAATTCCGTAGAAAAAACATGGTATTTCAGAAGTGCGTATGGGTTATGTGATTCACCTTTCATCACTGAAGATTCTTTGATAAGAATGTTTGCGCGTTTTTGAGTTACTTTATTTTAAAATGTGAATAATTTTATTCAATCAAAAACTTTATCGGTGTGTTAAAAGTGTATGCTCATTTTCGAGAGAGAAATTTGTACTTAGAAATAAAAACTAGCTGGACTATCAGCACAGAACGTTGTTGTTACGCTTAATATTCTCATGAGCACGAAAGACAAATCCTATTCCGATATTAAATGATATTAAATTTCTGAGGCAGGTAGAGTTACTGAAAGCACACTAACGAATCACCAACAACGTATTTTAGTGTCTGTAACTAAATAAAATGGGTAAGCTAGGGTATTCTCTTCAAGTACATGAGGTAATAGGTACTTTTAATAGGTAATAACATTATTATTATGATTTTATAGTTAATAACATTTTTGCACAAAATCGAAATAACAAAAGATCACTGGTACGACTACAGAGGTTAAAAAATGCACCTGCACTGTAATTTGATATTACTCTATGTGTTCAAGTATTTATTCTCAGGACAACGATTTTAAGCTTCAAGAAAGTGTGCTCCCATTCATTGCATCGTTATTATTAAGTCTGTTATATATTTTTTCTAATTGTTGAATTCGGATCGATATTCTCGTATTAATTTTTTTCACATTTTGCAGGCACAATTTTGTGCTTAAATTCTTTTTTCACGTCACAAGAACGGTATTCAAAGTGCGAACATGGTTTTCCTATTTTCATTCTGATAGTATCTACTTGTATTAATTTATCACACTTTTGTAATGATTGTTTAATTTTCATGATGGTGTTTCAAGTTTGATCTTTGTCACTGGAATTGAACTCTTTTCATAAGTTATTACTTGTATCAGCCGAAAGTGGGAGTTGAACTTCGTTTACCGTTTAATTACCGTTTTCATCAGAAGAAATTCTGGTTTAGTAAAACGCATAACTTTCCATCAATGTCAGGTGCACGTGAGCAGTGAGGAAGAAACCGTTGTTAATTAGTAATACCTCTTCTATTTCTTATGGTACGCGAAGAAATCTCCTTAAGAAATAAAACTTGTTCTCTGTTTTGTCACTAACGAAGTGAAGAGATACGTCTATTTGCGTGTTAATCATCAAATATCCGTACAACAATGCTCACAGAAGAGAACAACTGTATGAAAATTATGAGCGTAAGAAGTCAAATGTTTTTGATTCGTTGAGTGAAAGTCAAATGCAAGTCATTTATCATTTAAGGTAGTGAATTTTGAAGGGATCAAACGGATTGCAGGAGGTAGAGAAGCGACGTCCTTGCAATATGGAAGAACATCGACTGTGCGAAGCAAAAGAAACGTTAGTTTAAAACTCTGATTTATTAATGTTTCATTTAGCAAAACAACTTCATGTCAGCTTTACTCACATCAAAATTTCAAACGTGTAGCTGTGATTTCAAGTTAAAACTAACGACTTCGACTCGAATTTGGAATAAAGTTTCTCGATGTACACTTGATATTTTTCAAGCCTGAAAACACTGCTAAGCACACCTGCACACACAACACATTCGGGAACTCACCCTTGCCGCCAATCGAGCTGAGGTGCGGAGTGTGACTGAGTTACCTCGTCTTCAGGTCTGGTATAGAGGCATCATGGGAACAATAGGAAGCGGGGCAACCGCGCGTGCAAACCGATGTTGTTGCGATGAAGTGAGCATTTCATCGCCACAGGCTGTTTCCTGTTGTAAGATCGGAAGCAGAACAAAAGTGGTCATTAAGAGCTCGCCTCACAGCGAGAAATGAAACCCGTGCAAACCAGTGGCGTAGACGTCTCCTGTTGCAGCTCAAGCTGCGGCTTATGTGGTGCAGTGTTGTGGTAGTTGTAGTTCCAGTCACGGGATAAAATTGTGTTGCGTCACATATTGTTGACAGGCACAGGTACACATTTGACATCTATTTTCCCATTCACATAGAGGCTTTATCTGTTTCATTGTGAAAGAAGTTTGCGTACAAGAAAGAAATTTCCAGGTTACGTGATCCCCGATGAGTACAACTTTTTAGTTCCTCCTCGATTAGTACAACTACGGGACAAAAATGTTCGAGGCTTGCTGAGGTGGAAATGTATATCATACAGCAAACTACTGATGAATTGAGATAGCATTCAGCAGTTTAAAAAGTTAAGAAATTCTCATGCGTGTTTTCATGCCAGCATAAATGTACCACATAAGTAACCAAAAATTTCTTTGCTCACTATCACTCATTGGTGGATGCAAACATTACAAAAAATAACATATTTCATCCGCCTTTGGTTGTGTGAGGATGATTCTAAAAAAGTGTTTATTTTACATAAAAACACTTAGAAATTAACCCTTTACTGCGCAGAATATCATGTATGACACATTTTCATAAAATGACTACCTTTCCTATGTCATACGTACTTCAGAATAATTTTTGTTAAATTTTGAAAAATAATTTGCGCAGTAATGAGTTCACAAAACTTTCTTTAAATATGATTATGCTGTATAAGATAAAAACACTAGACAACCGAATACTGTGCAGCAACCAATAGTCGTAGTCTCAGAGCCTTATGGAATTATTATTAATTCCTTATGAAATTATTCGCCAGACATTTGACACGCTTTGTCGATGCTGTGTATCGCTGCTAAAATGTCGTGCGCAGCATCATTTCTCTATGAAATCAAGCCACAGTCTTATTTTTTATTGTACATGCCAGAGAAGCTTGATTGCAGTTTGCCTTTGATGTTCTGCACGGTTCTTTCTATCTACGTATGACGGATTGGATGTTGCCTAATTTCAATGGAGGTGCAATTCTAAGAAACATTTTAATTAAATATTTAAAAATTAGGTCAGTTGAAATCCCGACACGAATTGCAGTGCGATTTTCGAACACAAGAATACCTAGATCAATTAGTGAGGTTAACAGTCAGAAAATTAGAGAAGTCATATTTCTGTAAATCAGCGTCGTTGAATATCCCGAAATATGTAACGTTGCCTATCAAAATCAATGAAGTGAGGCCAAAGGAAAAATCAGTTGAGTAAGAAGGTACTCTCGAATCAATTTAGATATCCAAATATCAACGGAAACTGAGTGTCATCACCTGGATCCTCTCAGCAGTCGGTGTGGGGAAGCAGAGTGAGACGAGGGAGGGAGGAGACGGTCACAGCTCCAAAATGAACGTATTGTCCACTTTTTCCCAATCGCCTCGAGATGGTCACACGCAAAAACCAATCAATCTAGAACTCTTCATGCGTGCTGGAGCTCAACTTCTGTATCATTTCCGGGTGCTAGAAATCCGCTGAAAGGAAATTTTTTATGATGACGTACTGACAGTAATACATCTCTGGTGTATCAAATTCTTCAGTATATTGAATAATCATCAACGTGCGATTTGTAACGCTTGCTTTCCTCCTGAGAATTATGGAGGACAGGGAAACTTTTCAAGTTTGAATATAGAAGTATGTACTATATTAAACGATTCAAACTCTGAGTTTCACTCGTTTATATTCTTCTACGAACAAAAGTCGACTAAAACCATGATATGCATTAGATAAACGATCTTATATCAATAAGCTATTAAATCCCCGATTACAACAACTGGGTAATGTTTTTGAATATAACAAACGTTCCTTATTTCCATCTGTTTGGGTAGCATCCTCAGTAAATTTTTCAAGAAAATTCCTCTATTCCGAATGTCGTGTACCGTGCTGACTCTGATTGGAATCTATACTTTTCTATCTATTTATTTTTTTGAGAAGCTTAGCAAGTTGCTCATCATAGCGCTGTCCTGAATTCGTTTTTACGCAGTGGGTTCGCAACTCGCAATCAGACGCTTGCAATTGAGTTAGCAAAGTCTTGTCTCAGTTGTCACAGTCTCTTTCTTTTTTTGCTCTCGTTCTAAAAATCCTCATCAGTCACGGAACAACGTCTTGAGTTTGAGTTGAAGAACCACAAACCTCTTTACAGTTTATGGTGGGAGTTGGAATTTTGACGCATTGAAATCATAAGGAAATTGAGAAGCTAATGTTTCGACGTTAGTAAGTATTTTGTAATAACAAGTAGTTGGGTAAACTTAAAACATTTAATTTACATTAACTCCATTTTTCCTCTGTCGGTATTTCAATCTTGGGAATTCATGACATGCTTAACTTCCCTTTCTGATTTATTGTTTCTCTTTAATATGAATCTTTCCATTTTACCATACGCTAGTAATGGCTTAGTGATAATGAGCGAATGTGAATCCTTAGAACATTTAATCAACTATATCTCCTAACTACCTTAGTCGATATATAAATTTTTTATTCCCATTTCTTAATCTTTCTGGGCTTGTAACTTCCGATTTTATCAAACGCAATGGAGTTTTAGGTAAAAATATTAAAATTATATAAAAATAAATAATAAAAAACGTATGTTAATAAAATACTTCAAAAATATATGTATGTATATTTAAATTTTCAGATCATCAGCACGTCTCACAAAACGATCCAGCAATAAATTTGAAATTGCAACTTAAAGTTTCACTTTGACCGGTTTTCTCAAATTCAAGATTTTAGGCGTATTACCGGACACGCAAACCAAAACACTATCTCACAGGTGACTTGTTCTGAAGTGAACGCTTTGTTGTAGTTTTCACGTACATTTAATTGTACGCTTTGCCTCACTGGTACAACTGTATGCATCATTCTAACATCACCTGATATGAACAGAGTAACACCTACTTGGCAAGCATTTCATAATAGTGGTATCATTAGTCTTAAAATGTTAGCTTTAATTGAAAAACCGAGTACATGTACTATGAATTCATACTGTACTTGATCATGTATCGGAATAAAGTAGATTTTCTTTTTTATTTGATGTTCCAATAGTAAACCATATAATCCTACTTCATGAAGCTATATGCATCATAATTCCAACAAGCAAAAAAAATCGATCCCACATAATATTGATAATAAACAACACAGTATCAATTAAAATTATACTCTTATTTCAGTTTGTTAATTTAGGTTGGATCATTGCCAACTTCGTGAAGGAATTTCATTCAGAAGGAAATCCCTTTCATCAACAACCAAGTTGCTACAACTACGTCCGATCTTACTAATTTAAATCAAATGTGATACAGAAATTTGAATTGATTGCGTTCATTTTTTTACATCGAAGAGAAATTTGAGACGTTTGCAGGTTAGGAAATAGGATGCTGGTGAGCAACGAAACAATACAGAAGCCCTTTGATGAAACTGACTCTGGTCTGACGTGCCGTGACCGAGCTCAGTGGTGCTGGTGCTGCTGCACTCAGAAATAAGCAACTTCTGAGCAGATGACTGAGTTGGAAGGCGCGTTGGAGAAGAGAATAATGGTAAGTTCAGTAAAGCATAGGGCAGCAGCTGAATTGATGTATTATAGTCACGCGTTCGCGTTACGCTACATTGCATTCTAACTTTTTTTGCTATTCTCTCATGTATTCTAAAATTTTTCTTCCAAGAACCCTCTTCATATTTTTGCCATTTTGCTCTGTTGTGTAAAAAATTTCAGCTACATCATCCCAAATCTAAGCTCTGTAAATTCAGAATAGAAACTAAACTTCAGGAATGCAGAGGCTTTAGATATCAAGCTATTTCACTTGCTTTTTTAATGTAGTTTCCATACAGTTTAAAAATATTGTGTGTACGGGCTCTTTTTTCTTCTTTTTCATTATTTTAGTTACTTTCGGTGCACATGAATGAAGTCATCTGTTAAACTTTAGAAATCCTACATCAAGGACGAAGATAATGCAAAGATGTCAAGTAGAAAAGCAAGCTCTCATATAAGTAGATCTAAGAACAAATGTTGAAGTAGATACAAAAAATTAAAATCATGAATTAAAGTGGAGCTCCTTTGATTTACAAAGAAAACGTCTTTAATTTTCAACTCCTGAAAGCAGATAAGTACTCAAAACTTTCTTTCTCTGTCAGTTTTTACAATTTGTACCAAAAAGTTCGACTCATAAATCCGATTCTAACGTATATGAATATTCTTTGTTTTACAAGCAATCACTATTTAAAGCTTACAGTCATGAATGGAGTTTTCAAAGTCAAAGACTTAGACTGACAATTTATAGATTTAATTTAGTGCCTGATACAATTTAAAGAACTTTTTCTGAGCAGATATTTCTCAAATCATAAAAGACGGAGCTTTGTGGTAGTACATTTTAATTTTCATTAGTTTGTTTTCTTGCCTCCGTGATGTTCATACATCGGTCGGTTATGTTTAACTTGTTCTAAGACATTAGCCCCGAAATATAATTGTACATGCATACTTTTCTTCTATATTCTTATAGATGTCAGAGATATAAATGTTTTATTCCTAATACATGTGACCCAAATTTCATTGCCTATGAAATAAATGTATCAGAAAGTTAAAAGTTTTACATCTCAATTTTATCGCCCTGTGAAGCCATCTCATATGTCATGTATTATGTACATTTCATTCAGGTTTATATTTCATAAATGGAGAAGTAGTTTATGTCATATAAGACGAGAACACGTTCTGAATTTCATCAGAAGAGAAGGGAGACGTGGAAAGCTATGAAGGATTACATGATTATGACGTATGAGTGGACATTTACTCATGCAGAAATGGAAACATATGCTTACGTAGTCCTTATTTTGTTCTAATAAACTTAGGTAATTCAACGCATTTGACAAAATTGCAGAGCTGCTACTGCTGGTACTGCTCGATCTAATTACTATTACTGCTACTTGGGCTATAGAGATATACCTAAAACTCTTCAAAGATTTAGAAAAATGCATAAATTTTGCTGCTGAGGTAGCATGCAAACAAAACTTCAGGGCAAACAATCATGCAATCCCTCTCATTAAAATGCTTAACTGGATCCCGATAGAACAAGGTAGATTTCCTCTTTATATTTCTCAATATTTCCTCTCTACATATATCCCCTGGAAGCCCTGCTCTAGTTGTAAAATTCCTGCCACGCGCTACCGGAGGTAGAAAGCCAAATCGAAGACAAAATGTTATGGTTATGATAGCTTTCGTTCATCCGACACCGGACAAAGAGCTTTATCAATCTCAGGGGCATTTCTTTGAAATAAACAACTCACGCATATAAAAGGGCAGTCACAATAATTTCAAAACGAACGTGATGCGTGACTTTGAGTCTCAAAGTAGTAAAAAAATGCTGAGAACTTCCTAAATTACTATGTATGGATGAATTTACAAATTAACTTTGTAGTGAAATGAACTATATGTATGTTACATGTGCTGGAACCCCCAATTTTAATGTATACTAAAAAACTAAATAAAATTCAAACCAATTAAAATTTCCAATTTGTACTAATATTCCACAGTTGTGGTGTTGAACTGAAAATTTTTAGATTGAACGTGCAATGATAGATACCGGATAACCCATAGAAAGTATTTCAATCTGTATTTCTTATAATAGGGTGAACCATTAATAAACGGGTTTGTTGAGGTTTTTCTACTAATAGAGGAATTTTAATTCTTATCTTATTTAATTTTATTTATTTTATAGTATGCTTGTAAGGGCATCTGTCTCACTAGCGTCATTCTTGCCTGAATTTATTTGCTTTAATGTTCATTCATTTTTTAGTGTAATCATGTATGTTGCTCATGAGCCGATGTTAATAAATATTTTGTAAAAAATAACCAGATATGAAAACGAAAAACTTTTGATTTACAGCAAGTCCTCTTTGCCTCTATCGGTATTTCAATCTGAGCAACTCAAAATATGTTTTATTTTCCTTTCTGATTGATCATCTTTTTCTGACATTTAACTTCCGATATTATTACTCACTTCATCTCATTTCTCCGTTTATTGCATTCTACAATTACCAGGTATCTGTCTTCCTAGCACCATTCTTACCAGTATATGTTTTTAATTTAAATGTTGTCATGAAGATCATGTGCCAATTTTAGCAAATATTCTTGCAATAGCTTGATGTAAAAATTTAGAGCTGGCAATCTACAGCAATCTCATTCTGATATATATATTTCAGTCCTGGCAATTTAGGGCACGTTCAAACGTTCTTTTCTAATTCATCTACTTTCTCTGATAAATAACTTTTGATTATATCAAATGTTATGAAGCTTTCGGTTAAATAAATTATTAATTTAAATTTCATAGATATCAACTCATCACACGACCGATCGACCCGCAAATCAAAAATTGCAACCTAAAACGTTTCATCCTTCCTTTTGTATTTAATTACAAAATTTTATCCTTATTGTTGTGAACTCAAACTGTCACATCATGTTACTTGCAACCTTCTTTTTCAAAGTGAACGTCTTTTTGGAATTTTTGCGCACTCTTATTCTTAAGTTTCACTTGAATTCTATGATCATGAAATCAAACAATGAATATCCATTACTTAAGGATCGTAACGATAAGGCATTTTTAAATCCAATGTTGAATATTTTGTGCATGATCGACATTGGAATTATCTGTCGGTCAATCTTTTTTCCTTCTTCATTTGTATTGTTTAGTGACAACATAAGGTTTTTGTATTATCAACACAGGAATTTCCACCATCTCAAGACTTCAATTATGAGCGATTTAAAAATGCAACATCAATGCATGTGTCATGCATCAACTTGATTGCAATTACTGATTTTCTTTTTTTCTGGTGCAGACAAAGGCAGTTAAACTGTCAGTTGCCACACGGTGAGGAGTGGAAGGTGAAATGAAGGAGAGGAATGGAATATTAGGGCCGTAACTCCTTACTCTCAGTCACCAAAACTCACCGATGTTTTTAGAAAGATTGCAAGAACAAAAAATGCTAGACTTGTACTGCATAAATTTGTTCCTTTAAACAGTAAAAAAAAGACTCATGATCCGTAAAGATATTTTCAATTGTGTTTTATAAAATACTTATAAGAACGATTACTTCTAGAAAAATGTAAGAAAACAAGAAAAAAATACTGCAAAACAAATCTCAGAGATTTTAGTGCTCAGCATTTGAAACTCTTATATATATATATATATATATATATATATATATAAATAAATAATTTACCGGACATGGTTTTAAATAGAGAATCTTTTACATAAAGGACTAGAATAATAGCACTTAATTTAAATGGTAATTACACTATTAGAACAAACGCTCACTGAATACACTAAGAACACTAGGTGTGCTAAGAACACTAGGTGTACTAAGAGCACTAGGTGTACTAAGAACACTAAGTACACTAAGAGCACTAGGTGCACTAAGAGCACTAAGTACACTAAGAGCACTAGGTACACTAAGAGCACTAGGTACACTAAGAGCACTAGGTACACTAAGAGCACTAGGTACACTAAGAGCACTAAGTACACTAAGAGCACTAGTTACACTAGAGCACTGGGTGCATTAAGAACACTAGGTGCACTAAGAGCACTAAGTACACTAAGAGCACTAGGTACACTAAGAGCACTAGGTGCATAAAAAGCACTAAGTACACTTTTTAAAAAACCTTATCGTAACACTATACCAATAACAGAATTCTTCAATATTATTATTCACATCATAGCCTTTTCAAGTAAATGTTCTAACAAAAATTGCCTTATGAATTTCGATACCTGCAATATTATCCTCATGATGTATTATTCTATAGGTACGTCTCACAAAACATTATCGCAGCAACCTATTATTCTGACAACAGATAATAAAATTCATTTAATAACACTCAATAAAAAAGCAGCTAAAAAAATTGCCAGTTGTCGGACAAGTTGAAAAAAGTTTCATTTTTCCAAAATCACTTATATTAAACACAGCAGTAAAAAACAGGTAAAAAGTTATTACATCGTTAGAAAAATGGTAAGTTATGTGCCAGAGTATCTCATTTCATCTCCTAAAAGTTGCTTACTTCAGTGGCATGCTCTTCCTATAACATCACATCTGTCATTACCTTACTCCTTTATCGTACTTTGTTCCGCAATAAGCCGAACTTTTTAGTTAACATAGTCCGACTTGAATAGCTTGGCTTGTTTGAAAGTATTTTCTGAATTTCTGTGCACTCATGATCAAAATTATACTTACAGTCATTTATACTTGAAACATTACCGAGAGCATTCTATTTCGCTTTATGAAGCATTGGAAATAAATATCATACTAATTAATTACAGAGGGCACTAAAAATAAAAATCATGCTAATGATTTCCACGATACATAATAAGTACATAAATATCCTACTACTCGTATTTATTCACAGACAACTGAAAATTAGACATCATGTTGTTTAATTCCACAATACCTTGGTCATAGATATCATATGATTTATCTACACGAGATATTGTACATTTGTAGAGACTGCGTTGAAAAAGTGAGTTAGATCTGATATATTGAACCTATTTACTTCATTTGAAGCCAAACACCAACCAATACATAGTATTGATTGACGTTTTTTTCTTCATCTCGAGATATTTTCATTCAAAAAACAATCACTGCCTACCATCATTATTCTACAACTGAACAAGTGTGTCTTCTTGAACGAAGGAGATTTAGTAGAAGGCGAGAGCAAGACGCCATGCAGCTACTGTGTTGACAGTTAACTGACGCTACCTGGTCAAGAGTTAGTAATTCTCACAGCCATGGAGAGAATTGTAGCTTACACTGTATTCGAACCACACTTGGAGATCAAATGCTGTTCTTATAAATCCATTATAACGATTATAAAACCTGCACTAATTGTATATGAACGCGACAAGATAGCGTTATTTGAATCAAAGGACGGAATCGATAGTAGGCTTTTTTTCTGGAATGCTGAGTGAAATTAAGTGTAATGACTATATACAGATGAACTTTTTGCAAAACACTTTAAAAAATTGATCCTCGGCAATTTGATCTTTGACTTCTATTCCAAAGCTGAATTCAAATATTTTCTCCTTTTCATATTTTTAGCTGGGTTTTGAGAAAACATTTCACTCATTTCATCTTACGGACTAGAAACAAAGTTTCGACGTACATCAGGGACATGTTATGTTCGCATTTATCCTGGGGTCCCAACCCCATAGAAGAGGCATTATTTTCAAATGAGTTAAAAATATCAAACACAACAATAAAAAAACTAATGATAAATGAGAAAAGCAATGACAAGGTTGCAAAACATGCTTGAAAAACAATAAATTATTTAGTTACCATGAGAGATGGACAACCTCGCTTCTTTTATTTCTCAGAGAGAAACATATTGTCTCTTAGGAAAACTGGCGTCTCACTTTTTCTCTTCTCTCACCATTCTCATGATGGTGTCACACCAGGTAAGTTTGCGCTCGTAAGCTTAAATTTTGGTGAACCACAAATCTTGAAAAAAAAATGGGTGAACCGCCAACCACAGCTCAAGCTTTTATAAACGTTTTATAACAAGGGTAGCTCTTTAACAGAAGCTTAGAAGTAGGGAGCGCGTTCTTAAGCAGTTTTTAAATACAAAACTATCCCTTTTCTCTCTGTACGCAGTTACAATAAAATTAAACACAGTGAATCGGTAACTACAACTAGATTCGCTGTTCTTCTTCATAATATCAAGTTGTTTCCTGAGCTACTTTCACGCATTTATAAGTCATGCATTTTATATTGTTTCCATTTTTTAGAAACCTTATGAAAAAATCTGGTAACTTCGAATATGATATTTGTGAACTATATTCTTTTGGGCATAATTATTATTTTTTTGTGTTCATTATTATTGTTATTCTGATAATTGTTAATTATTTTTACTTATTTGCTTAACGGAAAATTTTTAAACATTAGGATCTCGCATACGCTGGTTAGAAAATGTCATCAGTTGAGACTCCTTCCTTCCAGTGCAGTAAGTTGATACGAATTGACTGCTTTATAAAAGCTACGTCGCTTTATTTCATGCTTTATAACGTCGTTAAAGTTATAAGAGTTTTTTAAAGTTTTTATCCTACTGAAAAATATTTTACTCTTTTATTTACACATATAATTTCAGAACGTCAAAATTCTATTTCTCTGTTCTTCACTCACTTTCTTCAAACATTCCCTGCATTAGAAGAATGCTGCATTAGATACATTTTTACTTCCTATACTCAAGTCTACAGTTAATCTAAAACTCTATATATTTTGTGCATTTCTAAAATGTATAAATAATTTCCAGCTGTCGCAAATGTTCTGTCAGTCGAGAAGAGGATACAGTGTGACCAGTTAACCCATGTTGCACACTTTGAAGTGACACTTTACTGGGGGAGGAGAGAAAACACATTTATAGCAAGCCACTATATCATTGTCATTTGAAATCATACAGTATTTTTACTCGAGTTTTGCACTATTTTCAAATAAAAATTGTACTTACTAATTAATGTATCAAATTATGAACAAACAAGTTCGATAAAATGTGGAAATATGAATCAGAGCTCAATAAAAAAAATCACATGCATAGTGAAAAGAATATTTCGAAAAGTAAAGAAACAATGCTACTAACGTTGAGATTTTTCATTTCCAATAACGCTATGAGAGTACAAAATGTTAAGACATTTCATCGATGAAATTCATTTATCAATTAGGTGTGGATAAGTCAAAAAGTTTCAAGAACTCTATTGGATAGATATAATTTTACTCGTCGTATATTTTCAATCAAGAATAAATGATCAACGGCACCACCTTCCATCTATAACATTCTTTAGCGAATAAATAAGTAACATCAATAATACTTACTTCTTTCTATCTTGCTCTTGAGTCCAGTTGCATCTTCCAGGAACCTTACGTGGACTTTGTAGATTCTCGAATCTTGTGTAGACTCTGCACTGTGCAGACTGAAATTCTCGGGGAGAATATCATCCATGAAGCTAACTAAGGAATCTTCATAATTTTTCGCACCTTCTTCAAGGTCCCAAAATGGACTGGATATAACTCGATTGGCACCTAACCCAGGCTGTTCTTTCTCTTCATTTATTATTTCCTTTAAATGCTTTTCTATCGACGAATAGTTCTCATGGAGCGTGTTTTCATTGGCGGTTTCACTAGTTAGTTGTGCATTTTCTTGAAGCAGGCGAATGAGATTGCTATATTTGTCTGGCCAATTCTTCACTAGCGCTGAGATCAGTGAAGATCCAGAACTTCGCTTCAAAACCACGTCCTTAGACTCGAACAGTTGAGTGCCCAACTGCAAATAAAAAATCATTATTTTAAACCATCATTTTTTGTTCTTTTTCCTGAACTTTATTTCCGTGGATTTCTTTTGGTTGGTAATATTAGTCCAGATTACTTATTTTATTTTATTTCATTTATTTGTACTGGAACAATTAGTTGTGACAGAAACGACTATTGAATGTCGTTACTATCTATTCATTTATTGAATGGATAGTAATATTTAATTTACTCAACACACTTATTCAATAATAAACATTGAACACTTATTGTATTAATAATGAGCATGAATCATTTATTACTCCATGAGCACAACCACAAAACTAAGAATTTCACTGCCTTTCGTTTGCCACTTACTTGCTGGAATTTGTCGTATGCTGATGAACTGGGTAGCCTCATTCCGTTAGCGTTCCTCCGACCTATAAGAAAAATAACATTTTTAGTGAAATCAAATGACTGAGTCTCAACACAAGGTGTGGCTTGCATTCATTGGCAGTCAACTGTAAATTTTCACACATAAATGGTAATATTATGATAAAATAAAGCGCTCTAACCAATACATAAATGGCTGCTGTATCCTTGGTCTCCATCACAAATGTGAACCAATGTTTCTCATTAGCGATAGAATATATCCTCCTTACAATTGTCACTGACAATAAAAATTAAAACATGGAAGAGGAAACTAAAATAAACAAAAATAAAAGGATAAAAGGTGACCGAAAGAATCCTACTTTAAAACAAATTTTGAAGACAATACAAATTTGGGAACAGTTTGCTAAATTGAATTAAGAGCTCTCACTGCTCTAAGCTTTCTTGAAAAGAACCCTTCATAATGTATTCCATCACATGTGCTGCTAAAATTTTCCAATTATTGGACTGCATTTCACACTCAACTCATTTTTTCCTTGTAAGAAAATAGACAACTTGTAACATACACAAAAATTTACCCCACATATATGAAACATGAATAAATCTAAAGTATATACGCAATAATATATAAGAATTGTTGACACACATATATTTATCAAATATTTTGTAAGATATTTGATAATAAAATGAAAGCATGGCAAATTATTCTCACCAGTAAACAGTCTTGTAATGAAAGCCAGTTTTGGCTTGTGGTCCTGCAGTATTTCACCTTGCTGACGGAGTAGCAGCCCTCCACCAGGCCTCGCACCTGGAGGCCTCCATTCCCCACCGACGGCCCTCGGTGACTTTTGAGAGGCCATGGGTGTCTCCTGGCTTATGTTTTGTTCTTGAAGTGTCTCCAGATTTGTTTCTTGATTCCGTTTTATCAGGTCTGCGATACTCATATTTTTAATTTTGGGTTCTCCGCTCATTTTTTTAACTTTTGTAGAACTTTGTATGGGGTTTTCTGCCTGCGTGTTTATTATCCGCCCATTAGGCAAAGACTCCGTAGCCTGTTGGACGATGCCTTCATTTTTATACAAATCCAACTCTGCAACGTACGACTTCTTGTTTTCTTGAGTCGATTTTACTTTGTCATTTTCAGGATTTGTTTGCCTTTCATCGCTCATCACGATCGGATAAAAACTATATTCTGTACCTGACCGCTTTTTAGGTATCTCATTCAAATTAGCCTCCTCAAGTTCGCCGTTATGAGTCTGGCTGAACTCAGGGTAAATTAATTTAAGTTTTTCTGGGAAAATAAATGTTTCCCCTTCAGAATTTATCGACGCTACTATTTCATTTTCAGAAGTCTTACCCATTTTGCGCATCAAATCTACTAAGTTTGTAATGAGGACTCTGACAGATTTATGTCCGCCGATTGGCTGATTTTTCCCTTCAACTCCAACTGTTGTATCGAATTTTTTGGTAGAATGAGGGAATTTTTGGGCAATTGTCGACGCCTGTAGTGTGTCTGAGTCTCGGAGTTGCGTGGACGGTCGAGCAACGGCTGCAGCTACGGACAGTAGCACTACAAACAGCAACATCGCCAGCTTTCGTCTAGGTTTTCTAGTTGCAAAAGTTGAGTCTCCGAGCAACGATATCTGCAGAGAGAAAAGATGAAAAATTGTTTTTTAAAGCTGAATTTGAAGCGAGCTATTAAAAAACGCTTAAGAATCAACTGCTGCACCGGAAATATTCTGATGGTATTTCAAAAGAAGGCAGTGAAGAATAGAAAACAAAGAATTTGATCTAGAGATAGCAGGAAAAATATGTGTTAAGAAGACCTTAAAAAGTTACGTTCAATAAATACCGACACCTTGTTCTTACGCAATCTTAATTCGAGTTTAACATCCAGACAGAAATTGCCTAACAGCTTAGTTGCATTGATGAACCTGGGCACTGTGTGTACGTATTCTATTATGTATGAAACCTATCATTATAACGATCTATTTAGAAAATAATAACTGAGCTTCTCTTGGGAGAGTTTTTAGTTTTTTCATTTGTTTTTTCATTCTGGTTCACCAGGAGTCAAAGGACTCTATTCCATTAGTTGGGAATTACCCTTCCGAAAAAACAATCCTCGTTACCAACTAAAGTTAATGATGATTTATAAACCTTATACAAATCCTGTACTTTTATTACAAGTAAAATTTGAAGCTCTCATTTTCGTGGTTCTACTTAAACTGAGAAGAGATAAATCGGTTAGGATTTAGATAGTAGCCCATGACGACGCAAACGGCTCGTTTCTATTATCATATTCTATTCAATTCCAAGCCACGTTGATGTCCACGCCGCTGAGCCCCACACACACCCACTCGCCTGGCAGCGACAACGTGGCTGCTGAAGGAACTTCCTCAGCACAAAGGAACGAAGGATATCGAAAGGATCTTTGTCATATTGTGTTCGGACATCATAAATATCTTATTTAGGGCTTGAGAAGTTTTAAATGATTAATGATTAGAAAAAGTATTCATTTTTGACCATTGTATTTTCATCCATGAGGAAGTGACTTTTCATCACGGACGATCGAGCTACAGCTGGGCAGCTTGTGACCGGGGGATACACACATTAACTGTAGTATCTGCTCGACTGAAACTCAAATTAACTAAAATTAAGTCTATTTCACTGAGAAAATATGAAGTTGAAAGTCATATAGACATTAAACTTTGAATTATAAAATACAATTTGAATTAATTTTTTTTGTTCTTGCAATACTTTACACTAACTAGTCTTAACCATCGAGGTCTCGCAAATTTCTAAACTCACAGTCCTCCAGTTTAGAGGTCTTAAAGTGTTTTTAACTTGTACGTCTTCATTTAAAATTCTTCATATGAGATAAATCACTAGCCAATGAGCTGAACACCTTCAAATTTTGTTTCAAAATCATTACAACGTTTGAAATTTATGATTCTTAACTCTTATGGTCGCTAAAAATTCTTCATATACAATTCTCGTCTGTACATATAATGCACAAAAAACGATCTAAATTTTTTGGTGATTGCTCAGGAGTGTCCGCATATCTGGGAAGTAACAAGCTTTGACTGCTCTTTCACGGAGAAACTAAATAAATTTCGATTTTAAAACTCTCGCTTTGCTGATTTAAGCGTCTATGTTCAAGAATTGTTACATCTTCTAGCAAAACTTCTCTCTTTGGGATGCAGACTTCATACCCTCAACCAATAGAACACGGACAGCATTCTTCTGTCATTTAGTTCAGGATGCAAGTTCATGAGTTCTCATCATTTTAGTTATCCACTTCAATTCACGTGTTGTGAGAATTGTTCATGTGGACAACATAAATAAGGCATAGGCGTTCAGGAGTATTCACTCTTACTCTGGACAAAAAAGCATTTCGGACAATAACCAGGGTTACTTCAGCAAAACTCAGCAGCATCTCACGGAGGCAAGAAAAATCCGCCAGGCTAGCAGCTCTGGTTCCTCACTGGACGCCTATGAAGATATGGCTCTCATTCTCTCCAGATCTGAACTTTCAGCACTACTGCATCTGGTCTCATTGAGAACAAAGTTTCGGCAATGCTTCACGGACTCTAATGTGTCTGAAGCCAAAACTTGCAAAAAAAATGAGACCAAATCTCAGAGTAGTTATGTGAGTTTCCTCTCAGGCGCATGAAAACATTGATCTACTGGAACTTGAGGATGCCTAGGCCGGTAATTTTGAACAATTGATTGATTCATTCTATTTATGGACATATGTAACTTATTTTCTAAATAAATGTGAGCGAGAGTTCACGTAAATCACGTCATGTATTCACTTACAAATAACAAAATAAAAATCTGATATTACCTGTGAGGATGCGGACGAAACTATCCCAGCAGCACAATCCTTCTGGATGGAGATAACTGAAACACTTCTAATTAATATATTGTCAAATTTGTTTCAAAACTGGTGGGCAAAATACTTGCAACTGAAATTTTGTGTTTCAGTATATAAAATATGTTTTTGTATTTTTCAAGAAAACCGTGTAAAATGTGTAGTCAAAAGTACTAATGGCTGGAGAGCGAACACGACTGCTCACTACGACGTGTAAAGATAAGTTGAGGAGGTCATCTCCTGTCCTCCCTTATATAGGCTCGGCGAAGCCCACAATCTCTACATCTTCCTTCAAGTTAGCTGAATCTTGTCGTGTTATTTGATTACATTCATAAATATGCATACCGTCAGTCATATACTAGCATGCAGTTCACAGGCATACAATATTAATAGACCAGTGTTTAAAATAAATAATAAATCATCAATGCCAAAAATAAACATGCAGGATTATTGCAGAAACAGACATAAATTATTAACAATGACATCTGAAAGTCAATTTCGAACTACTGATCAAGATTCAAAGGGTAAAGCTATTCCCATGATGAGTTCCCGGAACTTCGGTGTATGTATCGACATGTTCGCTGGATAGTGAAATGAATCTTCGCGCATCCGTAGTGCAGTCGCCAAGCACCCTGGACACTCAGCTTCAGATATCAATCAGTTCACTAATACCGTTTACTAACTTACAACAATATTACTAGTATTAATGCTCTTTACTAGCTTACAGTAATACTATTACTGGCATCAATACTGTTCACTAGGTTACAGTAGTACTGTCAATGCATAAATACATTTACAACCGGCTTGTAATTATTCAAGTTATTTTAAGGGTCTTTGCAGGAAACTAATTGATAATATAGGAACTTATCAATTCTTCACTCTGATGCTGGCTTTACTCCATTGTTTTAAAACTCGATGCATACTTCATTCCAAGAACCATTTTAATGGCCAGTCGTATTATATAACAATTTTATTCATCGTAGTGCTATTCAACTAATAATAATCATTCTTATACAGCGTAAATGAGCATCTCAACTGCTTGGAAGTTCAGCAACATACGCTAAAAAAGTCAATGACCTAAATTCTAAACAATAATATCCGAACACACCTTGATATGGCTTTCTTAGACGTGCTCACCTCAAAACACAATGTTAGAAATAAATTCATATATCCTCTAATTTAACTTAGTTCTTTTTACAGCAAAATTCCTCGAAAACAAGCTCTGAAGACCGTTCTAATGAAAGGGCAAAATTTGACACAATTTTGCAACAACTGCGGAAAAAAGACCAGCTTATAAACTTAGAGACAACACAAGATCCCTTGTTCCTTCTTAACTAATTTGAGCAGACACTGATCCATACAATACAAATATGATAGTCAATTAATGATGATTTATTCATACCTTGCCGATACATGATTCAAATCTCTTCATTGAAATGGTCGATTGATATCCAAAAGATCTTCATGTGTCGTTTTTCTGTGATATATACGAGAGAACTTCTACTACCCACGTTGCGTCCGCAATCGTAATCTTTAGTCGTCAAAATAAATTCTGGAAGTGTATAAAATTCAGCGAATGGAGATAAAACTCAGTCTTGTTAGTTTTTTTCCCACACAACTGAGACTGTTTGATTATGTGCCTGGCGATTTAGACGTGAATTGTCATTATGAAACATTACGTTTTGTGCTGCTGATAACATTGGGAAATATTTCTTCGACACTTGAGGGTTGCTTCATGAGGCAATACACACCCAACATGAGGCATTGACTGAGGTTCTGAATTGCTCTCTTGCGATTTTTTTGAATGAAATTTTACTGGAAATGTAGGATTTGGATAAGCAAAAGCAATGCATTTTATTTATAAACTTTTATTTGAATTCACTGAAATAGGGTTATCAAACACAGTTTAGTCTTTAGTGAATCTAAAGGAAAGAAAACAATAATTAAAAGAAGAATAAAAGTACAACTGATAATTGAGATATGAATTACCAAAATATTAACTGAAAATAGCATTGATTATTTTCGCTACAGTGTTGTATTATTTGTATCGTGCTATTTCGTGAAGGAAAATGAGTCACATAAACTGAGGGAATGCGCGGAACTGTGTGTAGTGAAGCTTTGATTCTAAACGAACTTTTTTGGGGAGGAAACATTTTTGTATAAAAAGAAATATCTTTTAAAATAATTTGTATTCACTCGTATTTCTGAAGGCGAAGTAGCCTAACAATGAGGTAATGAAATACGTACTTCCTCGAAAAAAATTACTACGCTTCATGCAATAAATTTTTAAACAGTGCTCTGTGTGTCTGAAAATTTGTACCAGTACAAATAGTGGCATTATATAAGTTTTTGACTTTTTTATAATTAATTGTCAACAAATATTCGTCGGGAAGGTAATAACATTTGTGAATACACGTGATTGTAACTAGTAGAAATACACAGGTCGTTGTGACCCTAGTGAGGGTAGGCACGTGAGAGTCGCTGTAGGGAGGACACAAGCTTGTTTACATAATAGGGGAGCAAATTATTTAATACAACACGTTGGTTAAATCACCAAATTGGACATTTATAGACCACGTACAATTACGAAAATTGGTGTACATAAACAATAGTATAAAAAGATTAATAATATATCTAAAACCACAAATATTTATTAGAAAAATATACAAGGACATGTATATTAAATACGTGCACAAAATTTTACAATACCCGACTTTTTTCTCATTATTATATATGAAAATTATTGTAGGATTATTCTAGAATGTTCTAATACATTCTACTATTTGGCAACCGAACTGTTGTCAGCATTCATCTCCAAAAACGTGTCACTGGTACAGCAGCTCCCATTCTGAAACGTCGTAAGCGTGGGTAGGAATAAGGACATCAGCCAAGATCTTTGTGAACGTATTGTGGAGCTCCATAATGAAGGTTTGGGATATCAGAAGATAAGTGCACAACTGTGTGCTCCTATGGCCTTGGTTGAAACCATAACACGTAAATGGAAATGCCGGAATACGACTCTCAGTAAGCCTCGAACTGGCCGTCCTCAGAAGATTAGAATAGAATAGAATAGAATAGAAAAGAATGAGGCTATAGGAACGAACCTTCTGGCCCATTCATGGGTCGGATAATTACTTCGATAATTATTCGGTTGTATACCCAAGTCCCATGCCGTATTTCTAGCCGCGTCAACCATGTCGGCAGCGGGATTCGAACCCGGGTCTTTCCGCTCGCAAGCAGATTCACTCACCAGTCGACCGAGCTGGTGATAGTCGACCAAGCTGGTGATAGTCGACCAAGCTGGTGATTGTCGACCAAGCTGGTGATAGTCGACCAAGCTGGTGATGATGACCGTACTGCTCGAAAATTAGTCCGAATAGTAGTGGAGAGGTCTCAAACTACTCGTGAAGAATTGAAGGATGATCTCAAGGCATCTGGGACCGAAGCCAGCAAACACACAATCAGTAGGGCACTACGCCATGAAGGTCTTCGCTCCCGCACCCCTCATAGGACACCTCTTCTCAAGAAACGTCAGGTCAAGGCCAGGCTGAAGTGTGCCAACGACCATTTGAACAAACCAGCAGCGTTTTAGAACTCAGTACTGTGGTCAGATGAAACCAAAAACGCACTATTTTAGAAAAACAGCACAAACCATATATGGAGGCAACAAAAAGAAGAGTATAAACCAAAGTGCACCATACCCACTGTTAAGTTTGGAGGTGGCTCAATCATGGTGTGGGGATGTTTCAGCTCATCAGAGGTGGGTTATCTTCACATCATTGAAGGAACCATGAATGGCAGGAAATATTGTAAAATATTGGAAGAGCAACTCCTACCTTCAGCTCATTTGTTAAAATTGAAACGTGCATGAAAATTCCAACAAGACAACGATCCAAAGCATACTGCAAACGAAACCAAGGAATGGTTAAGGATGAAGAAGATAAACGTTTTAGAATGGCCAAGTCAATCCCCGGACATGAATCCAATCGAAAACTTGTGGAGGGAATTGAAATTGAAGATTCAGAAGAGAGGTCCCAATAACATTACTGAACTCAAAGAAATTTGCATGGAAAAATGAAATAAGAATACGCCTGAAACTTGTAAAAGGCTGGTAGTGAACTACTATAAGCACCTTAAAGCCATAATTAATAATAAGGGCTATGCAACGAAGTATCAATATATGTATATCTTGAAATGTATTGTAAACTTTTGTTCACGTATTTATTATACATGTTCCTATATATTTTTTTATTAAATATTTGTGGGTTTTAGATATATCATTAACCTTTTTATACTATTGTTTATATATAGTCCAATTTTCGTAATTGTATGTGGTCTGTAAATATGCAATCTGGCGATTTAATCAACGTGTTGTATTATTTTGCTCCCCATGGTACCTCTCAACTGACCCGACCAGAAGACCTTTGTCAGCCCACACGTTCCTCATGGTTTTTGCAGCGTGACGTTCTACCCTCGACATAATGTAAGATATTTTTGTTTTATCAAAGCCCATGTATCATAATTTTCACGTGTCATCAATGCAGCATTACTTTCGCGTGAGAGGTTGGGGAAATTGAGAATCCAAACAACACGGCGATGGCCACCTGCAAGTCTGCTTCTCACTGATTGAAAGAAAAAACTTTTTCTGTTCCAAAATGAATTGAAAATAATTAACTAGCAACTACTCGTGACAATGCAGAACACAATTATTTTTCAATGTGCACACTTTACCAGTGTGGGATTAGCTCACTTTATCGTATGATTTTCAAAGCATTACATTGTGACAGGCACAAATTCAAAAGGTCATTGCATAAGTATTTAGAAACACTGTTCAAATATAGTTTATACTTTAAGGTGGTCCTTATTTTTCCATAATTTGATAGGAGGAGTGGATAGTACATTCAAGGTTCACAATGTGCCGTCTCAATAAAAAACCTTCTCTTCGTTATCAAAGTCAAGCATGACAACAATTAGAACTACTGAAGAGGTATAAGTCCCTTTGAGTTTAGGAAATGACCTCTGCGTTAAGCTCCTACCGCTACAGGAAGCCGGAGCCCTTATCTCTTCGTGAGTAGAACACAAACCTCAGGATGCCCCAGTCTTTCTTCAGACAGTTACCGGATTACCTTAGGGTAAAATACTAGGGTTTAGAGTAATAAAAATTGGTTGAGACCGTATCTACGCTTACGAAAAATATAAACTAAATAGCAAGACCTCCAAATAGTGTGTTCAGACACTACGAAATGAAATCATATAATTTTCAGTACTTGTTTCCATGATGAGTCCTATTTTTTTGACTTCGAACGCATTTAAGTGCAGGAATGAATTTTCATCCATGAAAGACTTATTAATAATAGACAGTTAGAGTACAGCTGTACAAGTAGCCTTCACGGCAGGATATACTACATTTTTACATCAAGAAGCAACATTTAGTGAAGCTAACTTAGAGTTTCACTTGTTGGGCCTTGTTCATATCACTTTAAACTTTATTTCATATTAAGTATTCTATAATTCTCATAAATGTACAAATAAATGCATAGTGTAACTGAATAAAGTTATAAAAACTATATGATATAACACGTCATGTTTATCAGAATGTAACGAGAATGTCAAGAAAAACTTTGAAAGTTTGATTTTATGAAAATTCAACATGTTGGAAACTCGAATTAATCAGTGTCATCAGACAAGTCATTTTTGAACGGCTCAGGTCATAAAAAAATTTATATCACTATTTGTTAAGTTTGGCTATAGATTTCGAATTTCAAATGAGAAATTGAACATTTTTTGAATTAATCTATGAACTTCACCATGCACACATCAATACGATAGTGCCTATCCTGCTTGCCTACTTACGTGTGTTCATTGCTAAGAGTTGGAAAAAATGAATGCCTTCTTCCATCAAATAATTGCGGATCTGTACTGCAGCGTAAAGAATTGCGCAAGAACAAAGAGAGCCTATGTACAAGATGGCACAGTCTAGGGTAACTTTTTAGTGTGAGGCTAGATCGGGTGACTGTAAGACATAAAATTTGGGTTTTCCCAAACTACAATAGTTTCGAAGTCGGAAAAACAAATTTAGATGCACGTAAAGTGTTAGTTGAGTTGTGACTTATGAGGCTACGTAGAACTTATTTCGTATATTATCATTGCAAAAGATTCATTGAACAGAGAACGTCTTTTTGAAAATGTTTTTTTTTTCAATATCACCGTTGATCACCAAACGATGGACATGAGGCAATTCTTTCAACTTGTATATTCACTGTGGGAATTGAAATATTCGTATTTCTTCATTATGACAAGCTCTCACCAATTGTCCTCACTACTAAATATTTGAAACGATTTCCCTGTGGAGAACTCGTCCTACCTATTTCTTGATTATAAGAGTTTAAATTTTGGATCAGAATTACACATATTTTATTAAACAATTGCATCGTTATAGAGGCTGTTTTTGTGCCAAAATACTGAAGGAAATAGATGTTTCAGTTTTTTATTAATATACGCTATGTCGTACTGGAGAAGTTCATTAAATAAAATAGTATTTATTGACAGTTTTTTCTCTTTGTCAAATATTTTATTGGCCGCTTTTTGATTGTGGTGGAATGTTTTACTGTCTTTTTGGTAAGTAAATTATTTTCTTCCAGTTTCCAGTGGTGAAAAAATGTTTTACTGACAATTTTTGATTTAAGTGAAACTGTTTAGTGATGATTTTTCATTGCAATGAAATATTTTAGCTTCGTTTTGACAGATCCATCCAATACACGAACTTGCACGATAACACACAGTACACGAAGTATGCTGTCCAATGCACGCACTATACCATCCAATACACGCACTAAGCCATCCAATACTCGTACTATACCATCCAATACACGCACTATACCATCCAATATACGCACTATACCATCCAATAACTGCACTGAACCTTCCATACTGTAAACAATTCATACTGTATCCATATAAACTGTAGGACATTATTAGGATATAATTTTGTAATTTCCGAGACTACCATGTCGCTGGCTACGTAAACAGGTACACAATTGGCTGATAGAATTTTCAAACTTAGGAACTTAGGAGCTAATCGCCGCTACGCTCAAAGCCAAAACATTCCACTTAGATTTTGCATCAGCTGTCTCCAAGAAAGAGTGGTCTGTAGGACGTCCTTTGTTCCTCTATCTTTTTAGGGATCTCTGACGGATGTGGGGGCTTCAGTTACGTAGCTCTCCTCGGGATCTCATCGTGATATTTTAAAATTTTCAATTCCGTCTTTGATGAAAGATAACGGCCCTGCTTCTCAGACTCGTAGCTGATAATTCTTTCAAAGAATTGTGATACTTGGAAGGACAGTCCAAAAGAATAAGGTCAGTGACATTTGGAGCAAGTCCTGGCGCCTCTATAAACAACACCATTTTGTACCAATGTGATAGTTTATTTATGAATACCATCTCTATTATGGCACTCAATGTGGTTACCTTCAACGGTGACCTGATCATATCGTCGCGTTAGTGACCAACACCAATGAGTTACGTGTAATGAGCAATTACAAAAATAGAAATCATTCCAAGGAACACCACCGCCACTTAGGAAAGCTTCAAGTTGGCTCGACGTACCTAACAGCGTGACTCTGATCAGCGTAGTTCTAGTCAGCTCAGTCAGCTCAATGGACAGCACAGTACAGCAGTCAGAGTACGAGGAAAAACACAGCGCAGCAGTCAGGGTGTGAGGGACTGCACAACGCAGCAGTCAGGGTGTGAGGGACAGCACAACGCAGCAGTCAGGGTGTGAGGGACAGCACAACGCAGCAGTCAGGGTGTGAGGGACAGCACAACGCAGCAGTCAGGGTGTGAGGGACAGAACAGAGCAGCAGTTAAGGTGTCACCTGGGAAAAGATGTCAATATAAGATGTCACCAGCTTGGTCGACTGGTGAGCGAATCTGCTTGCGAGCGGAAAGACCCGGGTTCGAATCCCGCTGCCGACATGGTTGACGCGGCTAGAAATACGGCATGGGACTTGGGTAAAACAACCGAATAATTATCGAAATAATTATCCGACCCAGGAATGGGCCAGAAGGTTCGTTCCTATAGCCTCATTCTATTCTATTCTATACTTCTAAACTATTCGGAATGTTAACTCCTTCCTTTCTATCCCTGTGCTTGCAATTTCTCCATATATTATGCAAAACAGTTCAGCTCGCTAACTTGTCCCAACACAACACAACGCAAAGCATGACACGATAAATCACAAGTTTGCGACTGAGCATCCCAACTTTACGGCATATTCTGAAGTTATCAGAAGTAAATTGCATGCTCGTTCCAAACTGAAATGTATTTCCTATTCAAGAGAGACTCCTTTACTATAGTTAAACTGCAAACAATTGAGCCTTGGGTATTAAGTTTCTTTCACCAAATTCAGTATAGGAGCATGCGACCGTAAGTTGCGTTTCCATGATGTATGTACAGCTGGAACTAGTGAGAGTAACACCTGTTCCTCGTTACCATTACGTGCAGCTTGCACTAGTGACCATTACGTGCAGCTGGAACTAGTGAGAGTAACACCTGCTTCGCGCTGCCATTACGTGCAGCTGGTGCTAGAAAAGATAACACTTGCCTCATCTTGAGTTTTAGAATCTGTGACGTTACGAGGCCACTATTTCAGTACATAATATAAAACGGAATTATTTTGTTTCACCTCTTACATTTCAAATGTAAGAAAAATATTCAATTTTATGTACGCACAGATCACATGCGTTCTAAAATATCGCTGTTTTATTTTTACAGGGTGCGGCAATGTGACTTCCTTTTTTCAACGCAAAGCTCTTCGAAAAAAGAAAGTTATGTTGCTGCACCCTGTATAAGCGAATAGTCATATCTGGCACTAAAGTAGCTTGTCCTTGTGTGAAAAAAAACTAAATTCGTGAGAGCCATTGCATTGGAGGAACTGAAGATTACAGCTGCATTAGCAGTGTTACCACATTACTTTCCTACTCTGTTAGTGATTTAATGGTCGAATGCATGATAAAAATTCAGTGGTATGTTATATTGAAGAGAATATTGAAATTTGTAGGGCCAAACTTCTAGTAACTTAACCTAAACTGCCTCTCCACTGCACCTAGTGTCGAGCAGTACAGTGTCCATCCGCTCAGATCCAGCGAGTCTATGTACCTTGGAAATCATTTACAGAAAAAGTTTAGAAGAAAATAAGAGGAATTACATTTGGTAGTAGACTACTCATTAATAACAGTATATATGGCGGAAAATAAAAAGACCAGTTGGTGTGAACTGAATATAGACACTAAAATTGAACTTAACATCCAGAGTTCGTCAAGTTAAATGAATTATTTAGAAAAGTGTTCATCATAATAGAAAACAAGAGTTACTTGCTTGACATTATACCCCGCACATTTCCTGTAATTTTGGTCGTATTATTTACAATGTATACAAACTGATTAAAACTCGGTCACAACCTGAAAGTTTCAGAAATTTTTGTAGTCAAAACAGCTGATTCACTGAATCCATCACGCAGTGTGTGTGTGTGTGTGTGTGTATTTGTGTGTGCTAGTTGCTTTTAATATATGATGTAAATAAAGTTGAACATCATGCTCCTACAGCTGAAGATTGCCTTTTCCTTCATTTATCATAGATTTAAAATTATCAGGTTTTCTTGGTAGCCGAGTGGCCTGTTGCTCATTTGGCGGTCAATTATTTTCATGAACTGCGACATATTTTATGTACGTGGGAAATGAGATGCGCAAAATTACGGAAAATGTTAGATGAACTACACTTCATCTAAATTCAGATGAAGCAACTTATCTTCTGAGATTAAAACTCTGAACATTTAATTTTACGACTGGTTAGACAACTGGTTCCGTTGTGCATTAACTTGAAAGACCTGAATGACCTACTTCAATCTTCACATAAATTTCGGGCTGTTAAGAGTTTTGATGTAGGTGCACTCGGTAGACTCATTTTCTTGTAAAAAAATAGTATCTTCTGATTTTTCCCGCCACCAAGATTGTTATTCTAGAGCTAAGTTTAATAGTCTAAACACTTCAAATGCTCCCAAAATTTTCAGAGTATTTACCTTCCATAACGTAATAACGCATATCAAGGTATAACAATTCAGTTCTGTGTCTAAGCATGACTATCGCTACATTTCAACCCATGTAATTTCGACTGTACTATTTATTTCACTCATTTTCCTGGCTTGGAATGTATCCGTAACTTCAGATGAGTCCAGCAAATAAAGTAATCAGCGTCCACACCAGGATGCTGATCATCTTCCTAGCTGTGAGGGGCAGCGCTGCACCTTCGCCGGAAGACCTCACCCCCACCAGGCGTGAGTGTTCCCATGGTACAGGCGGGGGTACACGTCCAGTGGTACGCGTTGTGCTGGTACTGCCTGGGGTACGCGTCCAGTGGTACGTGTTGTGCTGGCACTGCCTGTGGTACGCGTTGTGCTGGTACTACCTGTGGTACGCGTCCTGTAGTACTTGTTGTACTGGTACTTCATCCTACGAGTCCTGTGGTTGTTACTGTAATTGTTGTGTTGTTAATTATAAGCTCAAAGTTCGTATTCCAATTATTGTATTCATATTCAAAATATGCGTATGGTCATATTATATGATACACAATTTTCTTCATCAAAATTCCACTGCTCATAATTATGTTGTTCATTTTTTTAAATCGTAGTTTTTTAAAAAGGCCCTTAATAGTTTTGGTTGTGAAGAGTGAAAGCTCGGTAAAATTACCTCTAACGAGTTCAATGAATCAAGAAACTAATAATCCCCTTCCCTTGTTACCTTCATAGCTCTGGCCACACAGCTCAAAGAATCATCATTGAGATTATGAATTAACTTTTTGCTGTTTGCACCGTAAGCTGTGAGAGACGAGCCTCCTGACCACTACCCTGAGACAGCACCTCTAGTGTGCTGCTGTGGAGGAGTTTCCAGTAATAACAGTAAAATACACATGGACTTCTCGCTATAAAGAAATAATTATTGAAATACCTAATGACTTTTTTTAAGAAGGCCTCCTGAAACGAAGAGGATTGAACGGCGGATTATCATTTGTGATTTCACTTCAGTAATAGTGTATCAAAGCGTAATTTTCACGGTACCATCAAAGTGTACGTCTCACTATAATGGTTCAATCCCTGACCCAAAACCAGTTCAAAATGTATGTGCATTTGTAACAGGTTCATTTTTTGAAGAGTGTTTAATTTGACATTGCAATTTACAATCAAACTGCGCGCTAATCTATGTACACACATATACATACCTGCACCTTGTTTAGATTGTGTCTTCATTCGAAGAGGGCAATATACTTATGCACAGAATACAGCTGAAATTTCATATTATCTAAACTCAGTATTTACGGTAATCATATCGTTCATAGGTCAAGTTTTTCTCTAAACCACTAATCGTAGGTAGGTGCGTGCGACAGCCATTTCCGTCATAATGCAGATCACTAAACCCTAATTCACTCATTCCATGTCAAAAAATATCATTGGTTCTAAATACAAACTAGGGAAATTTAGCTCGCTGAATTTTTTCTGAGATTATCACTTTCCTCCGCTTGAGGCTGCAGCGAAGGCCTCCTTCATGGGCCTGAAAGAAAGTCCCCAGAAGTGCCTCTAATGGCATTCCTCAGCTTCAGCCTCACGCCCATGATGGACATAAAAAAGGTAAGAAACCTTTTACAAGGTGCAGCATCATAACTTCCTTTTTTGCTTTTCAAAAAGCTATGATAACAGGAAGTCAAGTTGCTCCACCTTTTATTGTTCATACTATTATTACTGCTATTATTTTCATTATCATTGATTGCTATTACAGTCAAAAAGATGTGACTCAAATTTAATAACAATATAAAGATGTATAATTTCTGCAATTATATTCAAGAAGTTGCTATGGTACATTGATATAGACAGAAAACGAGAACTCTAGTCTTTTCAGATGCCGTACTTGAAGTTCAATAATGTATGTTTCTTTATTTTCCTGTTATACACAAAATAAAACAAGTTGAGTATAATTTTCCAGGATAGTGCCCTGATCAACTGTTTTCTGAAACGCACACCGTTAAATGCTGAACAATAGAATCACAATATATTCAATGCACTTCATCACACCATACTGTTCATAACAGCACTGTGTGGCTCTACTTGAATTTGAGAGACTAAAGTTTCGCATTCAGTAACATTTTTGTACATTAGGCATTCTACAAGGGAAAAAATATCATGAACAGCTTTGTGAGAGCGATGAAACTGTGTGACAATGCAACGCAAGAAGTATCTGTGCGGCAATGGCAATTTTTGCTTACGAGAACTATTTTTATCAATACTTGAGTGGACAGCAAGATAACAAAAGCAACGAGATTGCTGGCAATGCTGCGCTAAGGAAGTACGCACGTTTTGGGGACGCTAACCATTTTGGAAATCAGTGTAGCTAGATAACCAGATCAATATTAACATCAAACAGAGAATTGATATACTGAGCAGCTTTGTCCAGGACTGTTCAGTGCAGCTGACGTTCAGGGACTGCTGATTTACCCAGGACTGTTCAGTGCAGCTGATGTTCAGGGACTGCTGTTTTACCCAGGACTGTTCAGTGCAGCTGACGTTTAGGTACTGCTGTTTTACCCAGGACTGTTCAGTGCAGCTGATGTTCAGAGACTGCTGTTTTACGCAGGACTGTTCAGTGCAGCTGATGTTCAGGGACCGCTACCACCGCGCAGTTTACCTGCTGGAGGTGGACCTGACGCTGGAGGTTGGGTGCTGGCTGTCGCTGAGACACGTGCCGAGTTATGAACTCATCACTAAGGTCAGTTTTTTGTCAGTGTTTTCTTCTTGTTTTTTAACTCCGTTGTTTCATTCCTTCTTCGTTTGGATTTTACTTCTTCTTATACTAAAAGGGTGTTTTGTTATTACAGGCATCTGAATATTGCAATTCCAGGCGTCTGGATATTGTAATCACAGGTGCTCTAATATTGTAATTACAGGCGTCTGGATATCGTAATAACAAGTGCTTGAACATTGTAATTACAGGCGTATGGATAGTGTAATTACAGGTGCTTGCCACCGTAGTCGAGTGGTCTGCGGCCCGTGTTCTGTATCGGGTCTCTGCTTGTGCAGAAAGACTTCTGTGGGTTCGAAACCCGGCAATGAATACGAGCTGTTTCTCGTTTCACGCCGTGAACTCGCACTTATCGGTAAGCCCTCAACTCCCCGCCCATGGACACATCCCAGGATCGTCGCATGGAGCTCACCATCATCCTTAGAATGTTAACCTTAAGAATTTGAAAAACCAATGTACTAAATGCCTATGTACTGTGTACTTGATTGGAAATAAAGATTGTTTGTTTGTTTGTTGAATATTACAATTACAGGCTTCGGCATATCGTAATTACAGGCGTCTGGATATCGTAATTACAGGTGCTTGAATATTGCAATTACAGGTGTCTGGATAGCGTAATAACATGTGCTTGAATATGACAATTACAGGCTTCTGCATATCGTAATTACATGCGTCTGGATATTGTTATTACAGGCGTCTGCAGCTCAGGTCTGTAAAAATGTAATGCTGCAAACACTACACGCAATATCTGGATACACAAAAGTTTATCTCCTAATACATAACTTTATCGACAGAAACATGTTATGTTTCGCAAGTCATGCAGTATAACATGGCGCAAGACATGCCGTAAGACATGCTGTAAGACATGTTAGACATGTTGAGACAGAACTCTAATGCAAGCAACATCGAGATCACGGAAGCGTGAGAACTAAGAAGCCTCTCCTGCCAGTCAGTTTCTGCTCTCTTATTTAGATTACCCTATGAAATCGTAAGAAATTTGAGGGAACATTTTAATTACGTGTTATATACCAGCTGAAGCTTAATACTCGTATGCGTCACTCCGACTGTCACAGGTCCTGTGGCCGGTGGGCGTCCTGCAGGGCTTCGAAAAGACTCTCCTGACGGTGGTGCTGAACAGCGGCATTCTCAGGGTCACTGCCATCACTCTGCACGGTGAGTACACGTGCACACCTCTATGTGCTCTGCGTGAGTGCTTCCACGTGCTCTTTGATTATGCCTTCGCTTGCTCTTTGATCATGCTTTCGCTTGCTCTTTGATCATGCCTCCGCTTGCTCTTTGATTATGCCTTCGCTTGTTCTTTGATCATGCTTTCTCTTGCTCTTTGATCATGCTTTCGCTTGCTCTTAGATCATGCCTTCGCTTGCTCTTTGATCATGCCTTCGCTTGCTCTTTGATCATGCCTTCGCTTGCTCTTTGATCATGCCTTCGCTTGCTCTTTGATCATGCTTTCGCTTGCTCTTTGATCATGCTTTCGCTTGCTCTTTGATCATGCTTTCACTTGCTCTATGCGCGTACACACTTCTCTATATGTTCAGTGTTCGTTTTCAGTATCCAAGTGTTCAGTGTTGCCAAGCTTGTGCAGTGTTGGAGCTGAGCTGCCCTCACACACACTGCAGGAGTTAGCGTTGAACATGCGATGAAATTAAGTACGTGACACGTGTACCGAGTCTCCCTCGGCATATTAATTCTTGCTTTCGTGTTCTTACATTCTTAGTTCACCGTTCAAAGAACATGACAAATACCATGAAAATAAAGTTTTGATTTGATTAATTTTGCGTTGATATTCAAATGCTTTAAAACTCTTCACGCAGGTTCGCTCACCTCAGACATCCATCACCATCAGAATTTGTCGCGTGATTCAAGACTTGGCTCTATGAACACATACTACAGGTACGTCACTCGCAGAGCGATTTATTTATTAGTTTTCAGTTAAGTACACGAATGACCCACGTGAAGCAAACACTTCTGCTACTCAAAGAATATGCGGAAGTGACTGTTTCGCTGCTCATTACAGCCTTACATTCAGCGGTTGTCAAAAGGCGTAGTGGCCACACAGCCCCAGAATGGAAGAGGGGGTCTGTCCAAACAAATAGCGGAGATTTATGAGACGGCTATGCTTTTTCCTAGAACAGTAGAAAGATTACTTAAAGCCCGTATAACACAACACCTCCAAGCCCAAAACCTGACAATTGATATCCAACACAGGTAGGGGGCCAGTTTTCAGGTTTTGGTTATCTCTCCGGTTAGTGTTTTTACCCTCTGTCCTTCCACTGGTAGCAGGCTACCAGCTAAAGGACTTCTTCCTTACTGTGTATTCCTTCACATTTGCGAGAAACAACACAACGCAGCAGTCAGGGTGCTATAGGACTGACAGTTAATATTGCAATTAGCTCTGTCTCACGTTGTTCACCATAACACAGAAATTTGAAGTATTCATGCATGCCCTCACCTTGCATTCCGCAGCGGCCCGTACCTACTGCTGACATCACTGCGCAAGCTACACGAGTCTTGGGAAGATCCGGTCACCGTACAGCTACTACTGCCCCCCCGCGTCGCCCCTGTGCACTACACCATGAACTGCAACACTGGTCAAATTTTAATGTATATTCTCTCTAAATTTTCTTTTGAATTTCGGGAAACAATCGTTTTTTCTTTGAAAACTTTATGACTCTCCTTTCCTTGCCCTAAAATCTCACTTCAGACCAGCAGGAGCCTATGTGTGGGTGAATGTTGTTAGAAAACATTCAGAATTCAACTGAAACACTAATCTAAATACAAAATGCTTGCATTTACGCTGGATTCAACTTAATCCCTCCAGTATTACGCTCCATGTGGTCGGTCAGAACTTCATTCAATTAAGTCGTAAAAACTTTTTGTTGACGTTCATACATCACATTATACTGCACGCAATATTCATATATTTCCTTCAGACATTTTTCAAACGCATTACACAAATTTTATCGCTAGCATTCAAATTGACTGTGTCTTCGCATGGAAATGTGAAAATGTATGGTGCACTTTGCAGTAGCTGGGTTCTATTTCGTGCAATAATACACTTATGTTCACTGCAGATGACCTGCAGTGGGCATGGATGCAGGCGCTGAAGGTACGGGAGGACAGTTTGGCGTGGGCTGTGCCATGGCTGGTGGTTGCCCTCCTCGCCAGCGCCTTAGTTCTGCTGCTAGTTCTGTGGTGCTGCTTGCCTGGCTTCTCTAAGGCAAGAAGAAAAGTCGGCTGCAGAGTGGTCAGTGTTGTGATTCCTGCTTTATTGGTGTACCTGTTGATGAAAATGAGGATATTGAAGAATGTAAAGATTTCATCGTGGTAACCAAACTGCCGTCTAACTAGGCTGAGATATAGCAACTGAGCTCAAGTATCAAATAATTTCATCAAAATGTATAACAATAACTATGACTATCTCGTTAAATTAAAAACTAGTCATATTATCGTTAAGTTTACATGTTTCATGTCTTTATTTTTATTGGTTAATTGTGAAGTGTGACTGCAAAATGAAAATAAAACTATATGAATTTTTTGCCTTCTCGTATCGTCTATTAAGAATAATTGGACTTCTTTCTATATAGAGAGTCATTGCTACATGCCTTCCTCTCTAACTTGTCTCTTGAGTTTCTTAACTTGATATGGTCCGAAGGAACTATTGGGTGTTGTGCGTATATTCTGCCTATTAAAATGACTTAGACTACTGAATAAATTTGCAGAATTTCACGGAATTGTTTTTCGATATATAAGGCAGGAATGAAAGAATGTTCTTGCTCAATGAGTAAAGATGTGGAAATGTTTGATTCCAGGACTCTGCTCCAGCTGCTGGTGACCAACATTCAGTTCCTTCACTGGACGCTAACGGTACCCAAATGAAGGAAAATTCGTTCAGCTCGTCAGCCTTCACCAACTATGCCTACCTCTTCAACTAGTTCGCTATTCCAAAGAACTTTTTATATTAAATCTTATTATTAAACAAAGCTTCCAATTTTATCACTGCTGCGCACCAACGGTGTAAGACAGTGGAGTCCAAAGTTGGGGGAAATTTGATGCTACCAGCCGGAAAATAATTACACCACCTACTACCGATCAAAAAATCTCAGATGTATTTTTTCATGTCTGAAGCTATGCGGTTAGTTGTTACTAACCTCTCTCTATCCGCTTTACTTTGTAACAAGGAATATCTTTATAAGGGTAATATATTTGTACATTTTAAAAATAAATTGGTAAATAGTCAGTGTGTTTTGATTACTCTTTTCCTCGTACACGTGAAGCGGAAAATCTGGATGACTGAACTGGGTGCAGGGGGAAATGACAGAAAAAAGGTTGGGAACTACTGGTTTAAGATTTTATACTGTACATATCCTTAATTCGACAGCACAGTACGAAATTTCTTCGGTTTATTAAGATTTTCAAATAGTTGGCACAGTATATTCATGCTAGAAAAGTATTTGTATTCTTCTTTGCCTCACAGAAGAACGTACAATTCATTTGCTCTATCAGTATAATTAATTGCGTAGTCCGAATACAAAACATACCTTATGTTTACAATCATTGAATAGAATGAAAAGCTTTAATCAGAGCATTTTAAGAGAACCTTATACATTTCAGTCAACAAGTACACACTCTCCCCGATGCCTCTATTTTCCCCACTATCTCAGCGTCCCGTTCACGATGCAGTGTCACCTTGTATGCTTCCAGTATTAGGAAGCAGAAGTGAGCTCGACCGGGGTATTTCCGAGAAACAAATCATCGTAGTGACTTGGGAAAGCCTAGGGGTTCGACGTCCGACATAGTCTGTGAGGCGAATCAATGTGTGGATGGAGACGGGAGAGAAGCGGAGAGAAGCACCACCAGCTTAGTCGACTCACCACCAGCTTGGTCCACTGGTGAGCGAATCCGCTTGCGAGCGGGAAGACCTGGGTTCGAATCCCGCTGCCGCCATGGTTGACGCGGCTACAATTACGGCTTGGGACTTGAGTAACCGAATAATTATCAAAGTAATTATCCGACCCAAGAATGAGCTAAACGGTTCGTTCGTATAGCTTCATTCTACTCTATTCTTCTATTCTAACTGTTGACGCTGGCAGAACTTGTAAGTGAATAAATGATGCGGCTCGAAACCGCTTCCTTGAGTGAATTTTTTTATGCACTTTTGCCCACAGTTCCTGTAGCTACTGTTGGCTGATTAGGGTTGGGTGCCAGTGCTCTTTGTTGATCGTGAATCTACGCACCTATTTAAATGTACTGCGCCTCATCGAGAGCCCATCCTTCAATGACCGTAATAGGTTTATTCATCGGTAACGTAAGCTTGTAACATTTTTAATAACACAGTTTTTCTTCCATATAGTGAATCTGTAGTGTACCATAAAGATTGGAGAAGGAACCCTCATTTCTGTGAAGCACTAAGTTTATATCTTTCTTAACTCTTCTCCGGTGTAAGTATGTTTGCGGTATGTTTGCGTGACTGAAATGCTTGTAAGTGACTAAAGTGAGCGCAAGTGGCTGAAATATCTATATATAATTCAGGTGCATGTGCGTGATTTATGACTTTACGTTAGACAGCATGTGCTTGGGTAGCAACCCGAGAATGGACCAAACGGTTCGTTCCTGCTGCCATGTACTTGTCATGAGATTCATGATATATGCATAAGGTTTCATGTATCGGGGCGATGTGTAAAGCATAGGTTTTCATGTATCGGGGCGATGTGTAAAATGTATGAATCGACAGCTACGTTAGATGTGTGGGACTACAGGACGCAGTCGGTACAGCTGCGTGAGTAAACGCTTAACGGTCGGTCAGCAAAGCTCGAGAAATATGTTGAGCTCCACAAGACTTTGACTGATAGGCACAACAGAGCGGTTGA